>JACEIK010000585.1:313349-390277 GCA_018107945.1 Datura stramonium
ATCACAACCCCATTTATAAAATAGGAAAAACCTAAAAACGAAGTCAATATAACAAAACTAAGAAGGTCAAAAAGTCCAGGTCCAAAATAAAAACAAAAGAAATAAATAAAGAGTAAAAACATAAAAGAAACTAAGCTATTCTAATCTAAAGTCTAGAAGCATCTAGGGGAAGGGGAGGATCGTCTTCTTACACTCATCATCTTCGCATCACCACTTCAATGGTTGCCACCGTCAGCTCCGGTAATATCACAACAAGCTCCTCCTTCCATCACTAGGGTTGCACCTCTCTGAGAAAGAAAGTAGGTGCTTTTGTTCCTCCTTTTTTCAAGTTTTGAGAAATGACATGCTTTCCATCCTTTCACTATGAGGTTAGAGGTTCATATCAATTCTTGGATCGATTTCATTTCAGACATCTAAAATTCTCATAGATGCCGTGAAATCGAGTCCAGTGAAGACTTCTTCTAGAAGTGCTACAATCTTCTTTAACCTATAAATAAAGAAAAAAGAATGAAAAAATATCTACTATCTGAAACATTATCTAATAGAAGTAAAGGCTAAATCTCCATACTTTTCCCTCAACAGGTTGAGCTCCTCATGGAGCTAATACCACTATTTAAGGAAAAAAATCAAAGACTTTTGCCTTAATGCTTGTGATCTATGTGGATGTTATAGATTTGGGACTTCTGCTATTACTCAGTGAGGTACTGGATCTCGATTCTGTAGCTTTCTTTCAATCTATCTGTAATGTTTACACACTATTGTATTAGATATGTCTGCATCTGTTGTTTCTATACTCATTGTCTCTTTTGCGAGCTATTTATGACTTATCTTCTATTGTTCTTATTCTGCATGTTGTCTATTATTCATTCAATGCCTATATTATCCTGATAGGTTAGTTCTGGAAGTGAAACCAGCATTATTACATTTCCTAATTCTCAAATTTGGTAACTAATTTTTTTCCATTTGAACAATTTTTTTGGCTTTACTAGGTATATATTTTATAGCATTAAATGTTAGTGTACCTTCAAATTAACAATTAGGTTAGCAAAGAAATCCACAAAGTATTCTCCTACCTGTATAGATGTTCCACTTCCACCTTGCCTTGATTTCTTGGTCTGTTTATCCCTTTCACCTACATTAATATGTTTCAAAGGTACTTGTCATATCCCATCTAATACCTTCTTCATAATTAATGAATCTATTTCCATGATCACTGGAGTCAAGTGATTGGATATACAATATTTCAATCCTACTTTAATAGCTCTGGCTTCAGCAGTGATACTTATTCTATTTTCTACCCTTTTAGATTCTACATATATGAAATTTTGATTCCAGTCTCTAATACAGAAAGCTATAGCACTATTCCCAGGATTCCCTTTAATAGCTCCATCAGAGTTACATTATTAGGTACTGTGCTAGGTTTCTTCCATATCACAATCTCGCAATCAATTGAGGGTGTATATTTTTCTAGGAATTGAACCAAAATAGGCCACTGGTTACGAATATTCTTGATCCATGGATATATTGTCATCTGGTGGATATTTCAATTGATTTTGTAACACCCCAAAAAAATGTCCCTAAGATTAAACTCCGGACGTATAATGGGAACCAGCAGGAAACCAAAAAATTTTCCACAAAATGACTCATCAGACGAGCCGTTAAGTCAATTGTTGGTTGCCCCGCAGATATTTTCCCCCTTGAACCAATGAGCCACTTGACGAGTCATTGGAAGACATAACAACTCGTCTGATAAGCCGTTAATAGGGAGTTCAGAAAGTTAAAAAAATTAATCTAGTGGCAACAGATGGATGCAATGACCTGTTATATCTTCTAACGGGTCATTCCGTCTACCCGTTAGAAGAAGTTTAGAAAACTGGAATCTTATCCCAAAACCAACGAATTGTCCCAATGAATTGTAGGGACCACCAATGACTCATTGTGTGACTCGTTAGGCCTGGACGGACAGTTTTTCAGATAACTTTTCATGGGTATTTTCATAAGTCTCCACTCTTTTAATTCCTAAACTACGTCATTTGGGGTAATTATTAGGGGATTTATAGGAAATAAATGGTTCTTCTCCCTCATGTCCCACTCAGGCTCTCAAGAACATTACGTAGAACTCAGACAGATCTTTCAAGCCAAGAACTAGGGCTTTTGCTTCTTCTCAAAATTTCAAGACTTTTTCTCAAGGAATATTCTATAGGTATGTGGGGATCCAACAAAGGTGTATCCTTTCATCCTTGTGTCCAAACTATTTTTCAGAAAAACTTAATTATTTTCAGCCCTGTAAGATTTTTTAGCCAGCTTATGAATCCCTAAATTATAATATTGCTTCAACTTTTCCATGACTATTATTTTTTGAAATTTATGTCTTGATTTCATTTATACAGTATATTTTCCTAGCCTTGATTTTAGTATGATTTTGGAATAAAACTCATACGATTTAGAATTCAGTCAGTAATGTTGTACTACCATGATTCTATCACTTGAGTATGAATTCTAGCATTAATACTTTAAATAAAAGTCAATATTCAAATTATGAGTATGCTCAGTATTTTCAAAATATTACTTATCAGTTATTAGTATTATTCGATTTTTAGTATTATTCAATTTATCAAGTCCTTTAGACTCTCAGAACACTTTCAGATAAGTAGTTCTAACTTAGTCTTAAGACATCAGTTTCGAGCTATCAGCACAAATAGGTACAATTAGGTCTTCAGTTGGGAGTAGTACTTAGCACAGAGTGGGTTGGGGTTTAGCGCATCTAGATTTTCAGAACTACATGCCAACATAGGTCTTTAGTCCGAATGGGCATCAGTTTAGGAATAACACAGCCATGCCTTTATACCCTGCAAGATATATTAGGTCCTATCGATGAGGCGTATACATCAAACTCCACGTTTAGCTCACGTGGTTATATATCGATTAACATGCACTCCATATACAGTTACAGTCTTTCGTCTAGTCTCATTTTTCAGATTGTTAGGATATGTATATGACCCTAAAACCAGATTTACTAGCCTCGCTAGAATTTTCAAATTTTCAGGCTAATTGTAGTATTCATGATTTCAGATAGGGTCATTGCATGTCATTTTAGTGCTCTTTATATATTTTACTAGCATATTTATGTTTTCAGTTGCATATCTCACATACTCAGTATATTCAAAGTACTAACCGCATACCTTCTATGCTATATCATTTTATGATATAGGGTCACCAACCTCAGCACCGCAGATAGATTTTCACCAACGATATACAACAACTGTTAGTGGTGAGTCCTCATCTTTCGAGGATCGGAGTACTTTCTTCTTTCATTTGAAATGTCATTTTACATTGTTGTACATTAGAGTTAGCTGGGGATTTTCCTAGAAGCTTATCAATAGTAGAGGTTTTCAGACAAAGTGTTAGTATTCAACTTGTTTAGTCCAGCTAGTTTTGTTAAACTATTGATTGTTTTAGTACTTATACTTGAATGTTTCATAATGCTCAGTTTCTTCTCAATTTTATTTGTAAATAAGATATTAAAGTATTATGCTATGCCATGAGTTAGATTGGGATCATTTGTGGCTCTAGGCACTGAGTCGTGTCCATAGTGTAGACTCGGATAGTAAAAAACTTGGTATCAGAACATCAGATTTAGAGTGTCCTAGGGTGTCTAAAAGTCATGTCAAGTAGAGTCTTTTTCATGGCTATGAAGCGTGCTACCCTTATGAGGAAGAGTCTATAAGGCATGTTATGAAATTCCCCTTCTTTCACTTTCTTATTATGTGATAGAGTGTGAAACTCTAAGAACATCCTTCTAACTCGTGCTTTATACGTTTACAGAAAATGCCTCCCAAATGAGTTAACAGCAGAAGGAATAGAAATGAAGATCGATAAGCATCACTAGCTCCACATACCCTCAAGACCAGCAGGGATCATATGTTAAGTTTCGGGTTGCGTTTCAGCTACTCGCCCGAGCTGTGACCAACCAGGTTAGCCAGTAGGTCGTTGCACCTACCAATACCAATGGAATTGCAACTGCTGCCAGAGTCTGGGATTTTACTCGGATTAGTCCCCTAGAATTTCATAGGTCTAAGGTAGATAAGGACCCATAGGACTTTATTGACGAGGTTTAGAAGATTACCCAAATCATGGGTATTACCTCCATAGAAAGTGTAGAGTTAGCTGCCTATCAGTTGAAATGGGTGGCTCAGATATGGTATCATCAATTAAAGGAAGGGAGACGGGATGGTGCAGGTTCGGTAGCATGGCACGAGTTCGTGATAGTGTTCTTAGACAAGTTCTTTCCCCGAGAATTGAGGAAAGCTAAGGTGGCAGAGTTCTATGCCCTAAAGTTTACTCAGTTCTCCAGGTGTGCTCCAAAGATGGTGGCGGAATCTAGGGCTCGAATGAGCAAATTTGTGTCAGGAGTCTTAGAATTTGTGGTAAAGGAGTACAAGACCACCATGCTGATTAGTGATATGGATATCTCTAGGCTCATGATACATGCTCGGGAATTGAGGAGGAGAAATTATAAGAAATAAAAAGGGAGAATAAGAGGGCGAGGATAGGTCAGTTCGAGTATTCACGAAAAAGATCATGTGGTGGTAGTCACCCACAACAACAGCAGAGGCCTCCAGCATCCTCTTCAGCCAGTGCTCCTTCTTCCAGGCCCTGTAATGATTGGAAGGATAAAGCGTTAGACTCTCAATCTTAAAGCCATTTCTCCATCGGCCGCACTTTCCCAGCATATCTTAAGTATGTTAAGAACCATCCTGGCGAGTGTCATTTAGGTAAGTGGGGTTACTTAGTTTGTGGCCAACTGGGTCACAGATTGAGCCCTTCAGCTGGATGGGGGAAGGACGAATCCACCATATTAGTAGCTTCAACAGGTCACTTAGTTCAGTAGGATACTATTTTAGGTACAGGTGGTAGTCAGTGCCAAAACCGCTTCTATGCTTTATCCCCCCGTTAGGACCAGGAGAACTCGCCTGATGTAGTTACGGATATGTTATGTCTCTTCCATATTGATGTCTATGCTTTACTAGATATAGGAGCCATACTTTCCTTCGTGCCTCCCTATGTTGCAATTCAATTTGAGATTAGTCCAGAAATTCTCTCAGAATTCCAATCTTTACTCCAATTGGTGAATCAGTTATAGCAAGTCGGTATATACAAAAATTTCTCAGTTACAGTTTTATAGAAAGTCGCCACAATTAATCTAATAGAGTTAGATATGGTCGATTTTGACCTCATTCTTGGTGTAGACTGATTACACTCTTGCTATACCTCAGTTTACTACAGAACCAAGGTCGTTAAGTTCCAGTTTTCTAATGAACCAGTCCTAGAGTGGAAGGGTACTTTAGCGGCCAAGGGACAATTTATTTCTTACCTTAAGGATAGGAAAATAATTTCTAAGGGATACATCTATTTTCTATTTTGGGTTAGGGATTCTAGTTCCGAAGCCCCAACTCTTCAATCAGTTTCAGTTGTAAATGATTTCCCAAATGTGTTTTTCAAAGATCTTTCTGGAGTCCCTCCCGAGTGAGAAATTGATTTCGGAATAGACCTTCTTCCAGATACCCAACCTATCTCTATTCCTCCTTATAGAATAGCACCAACTAAGCTTAAGGAGTTGAAGGAACAATTGAAAGACCTTCTAGATAAAGGCTTCATCAGACCTAGCATATCTCCATGGGGTTCCCCAATTCTATTCGTGCAAAAGAAGGATGGTACACTTAGAATGTACATCGAATACTGCCAGTTGAACAAGGTCACAATCAAGAATAAGTATCCCATCCTCAGGATTGATGACTTGTTCGACCAGTTTCAGGGAGCTAGCAGCTTTTCAAAAGTAAACCTCTGATCAGGCTATCACTAGCTCAGGGTTAGATAATGTGACATTCCAAAGACGACCTTTAGAACTCGGTATGGTCACTATGAATTCGTAGTTATGTCTTTTGGACTAACAAATGCTCCTGCATGCAGTTTTTATGGACTTGATGAATAAGGTGTTCAAGCAATACCTGGACATGTTCATCATCACCTTTATAGATGACATTCTAGTCTATTCCAGGGATGAGGAGGAGCATGCTGACCACTTGAGGATAGTTTTGCAGACTCTCTGCACAGCCAGTTATTTGCTAAATTTAGTAAGTATGATTAGCTGAAATCATTAACATTCCTTGGTCATGTTATCTCTAGTGAGGGTATTTATGTGGATCCTCAAATGATAGCATCCATTAAAAACTGACCAAGACCCACTTCTTCATTAGACATTAGGAGCTTCTTGGGCTTACCCGGTTATTACAGACGGTTCTTAGAAATATTCTCCTCCATTGTATCCCCTATGACCAGGCTGACTTAGAAGAAGTGAAGTTCTAGTGGTCCAAGTCATGTGAAAAGAGTTTCCAAGAGTTGAAGACTCGACTTACTACAACCTCAGTTTTGACATTACCAGAAGGTTTAGACGGGTTTGTGATTTACTGCGACGCCTCCAGAGTTGGTCTGGGTTATGTATTAATGCAGCATGGTAAAGTTGAAGCTTATACTTCCAGACATATCAAGGCTCGTGAGAAGAACTATCTGACTCATGATCTTAAGCTGGAAGTGGTAGTATTTGCCTTAAAGATTTGGAGGCACTACCTTTATAGGGTTCATGTGGATATTTTTACTGACCACAAAAGTTTACAATATGTGTTCAGTCAGAAAGACCTAAATCTGCGTCAGAGAAAATGGTTGGAGTTGGTGAAGGATTATGAAATGAGTGTTTTGTATCACCTGGGTAAATCCATGTGGTAGCCGGCGCTCTCATCAGGAGGTCGATGGGTAGTGTTGTTCATGTTGAGGATGACAAGAAGGAGCTAGTTAAAAATGTTCACAGATTGGCCCAGTTAGGAGTTTGTTTGGTTGACTCAGTAGAAGGTGGAGTTATAGTCCAGAATAGATCAGACTCATCTCTTGTGGTGGAGGTTAAGGCAAGACAAAATGATAACCTAATATTACTTAAGCTGATGGAAGCAGTTCTAAGGAAAGAGGTGGAAGCATTTTCCAAAGGGGTAGATGGTGTGCTCCGTTAGCAAGGCAGGTTGTGTCTTCAAGATATAGATGATTTGAGACAGCAGATACTTACAAAAGCTCACAGGTCCCGCTATTCTATCCATCCCGGTGCCACCAAGATGTATCATAATCTACAGGAAGTCTATTGGTGGAATGACATGAAGAAGGACATTGCAGAATTTGTGACTAAGTATCTAAATTACTAGTAGATAAAGGTTGAACACCAGAGGCCGAGAGGTATGACTTAGGATATTATCATCCCTATTTGAAAGTTGGAAGAGATCAACATGGATTTCTTTATAGGTCTCACGCGTACACTGATCTCGGGCAAAATAGCATGCCCGAGTGATGCTTTATACCTTAAATTACTCTTGTTTATCTAATTAATTATATATATTTTCATGTGATTTTATATAAATGTGAATATATGTACTAACCAACATGAGTAGTCCTTGTTTTGTAGGTTTCAATGATTTTGAGGAACTAATTCATAAGTTGGTGAAGTAGAGGAATGGAGTCGGGAGCAAATTGCGAAAGTCGGCAAGGAGCATGCCTTGGAAAGGCTGGCCGTGCCAGGCGTACGAGACAAGGCAGCATGCAGGCAGGCTCCAGCGCGCCAGCGCCGTGCCACGCCAGGCCAGCTGCGCACCAGCAGCATGCGCAACGAGCTCCATGAGCAGCGTGTCACGCTGGCCAGCGCGGTGACCCTCGAAAATTTTGGCATCCTGAGGTAATTTCCAGAGAGCCTCCGCATTACCTCCGTGTCATGGAGGCAGTTCTCTGCGATACACTCCGTGACACGGAGCCATTCCACGATAGGCTAAATTTTGCACGATTCTCATTTACTATAAATAGGTCCCTTAGCTCCTAAAATCATTTTGTCACGATTGTATTCTGGAAAACCACATAGGAGTGAAGGGAGAAGTGGGCGAACTCATCTAGGGTTTGTCAAATTCCCTTCTCTTCTACCAATTCTTATAAGTATGTTAATTTAGTTATAGTTTCTTGTAGTTTTACGAACATGAATGGCTAGAACCCTTCCTCTAGGTTAAAAGCCATGAGTATGATTGTGTTTTTATGAATTTGTGTTGGAATTAAGTTATTGATTGTTGTTTTTGTCTTGCATTCTGGATTATTGGGTGCTCTTATGATTGATCACTATGAAAACATACGTTAACATAGGCATATGCTTGAGGAAGCATTTTTTCTTACCTAGGTCAAAACATGAGAATGTAGGAGCATGATTGTATCTCACGATATAATTTGTGTTAGGATAGAAATATACCTAATGCCTTGCTTGGTTGATAAAACAGGATGAATTAGAGACCAACTTAGAATTATCACATCACCACTCGAAGAAGTAGTTGTAAGGCTAGCTGAGTTGAATGATTAGGTGTACGAGTCCCTAATCATATCCACGTAAACCACATCCACGGGATTAATTGCCCACAAACTAGAATTAGCATCCTCGCTCTCAACGAAGTAGTGAGGCTAGTTTGTCGTGTTTAGAGGCTCAAAAGGCCATGAACATGCAATTCTAATTATGTGAGACTCCACAATTGATAGTTTCATACTTAACCATTGCATTTCGTAATAGCGCATGACATCTGGTTTTAACTCTATGTTGCTCCTAGAGTGAATTCAGGATATTTCATTGACCAAAATTAGACTTACTTAAACTCCTTCTCGAAAACTTATACCGACATTTATGGCATTTAATATCACACTGTAACTAGATAGTTAGCTTGAATGGGTCCAAATTCTCGTGGGTTCGACATCTGGCTTCTAAAAAGAGCCACTAAGGGCTGCTTGCACGACTCGTACACTTGTGGTATGAAAGAGTCGTCATACACGCCGACAATATGATTCAAATTGGGTGGTTGTAACTGAATGACTAAGTCAGCATATTTCCTACCAGTCAACACCATAGACTCGCAAAGAATTATGCCGCCTATAAATCTGAAAGTTGGTTAGGTTGCATGGGTTCCCTTTGTCCATTATTTCGGATAGGGGTACTAAGTTCACTTCTCAGTTTTGAAGGTCTTTTTAGAAGGGACTTGATTCTCAGGTTAAGCTCAGCATAACTTTTCACCCATAGATAGATGGACACGCTGCGTGACATTTAGACCCTAGAGGATATGTTGAGGGCTTGCATGATCGGATTAAAGGGCATTTGGAATGATCACCTACCTCTCGAGTTTGCATATAACAACAACTACCAGTCCAAAGATTCAGATGGCCCCGCTGCTTGAGGCACTTTTATGGTAGGAGGTATAGGTCTCCTATGGGGTGATTTGAGGTTGGTGAAGCTACCTTGGTAGGTCCCGATTCCATCTGGCGAGGCCACGGAAAAAGTTCAGCTTATTAGGAAAAGGATAAAAATAGCTCAGAGTTGCCAGAAATCATATGCAAATGTGAGGAGGAGAGAACTTGATTTTCTATGGATGATTGGTTATCTAAATATTTCACCTATGAAAGGGGTGATGAGATTTGGGAAGAAAGGAAAGCCTCGGGCCATAGACATGTTGGCCTTTAAAGGATTTTGAGGTGCATTGGAAATATGGCCTATGAGTTGGACCTACTTGCGGAGTTAGCATTGGTGCATCCAATATTCCATGTGTCTCTGTTAAAGAAATTCATCGATGATCCTACCTTTGTTGTGCCTTTAGTGAGTATGGGCATAGCGATACTCTCTCTTACGAGGAGGTCCCAGTTGAGATCCCTGACCGTCAGGTTCATAAGTTGAGGAATAAGGAGGTCACCTTGGTAAAGGTCCTTTGGAGGAACCAACTTGTAAAGGGAGCTACGGGATGCCGGGCAGATATGATGACCTATTCCATTCCTTTGTGTACTCGATTCAACATCAAGTACTTCAAGTTCTTCCTTAGCACTCTACCAGCCTCAAGGCTAGTTTCATGCCTTCCAGTTCTATTCATATCTTAGTATGCATCCCCAATTCATGAGTTTAGTTCAGTCATGTATCTCAGTTGGTGTCAGTCACTTCATCAATTCAAGATATAATCTCTTATGGGATTGCACTTTTCCCTTATATTTCCAACCTATTTAGTCTCCATTCGAGGAGGAATGTTCCTAGGGGAGATATTGTAACATACCCCCAATAAAAGTCCTTAGGATCATAGCCCAGACTTAGAATGTAAACCAGTAGGGAAACCAGAAAATTTCCCACCTAATGACTTGTCGACGAAGCAGCTGGTAGAACCAACGAGCCGTTAAGTCAGTCATTACTTTCCCCACAAACATTTTTCCCTAGAACCAACAAACCACTTGACGATTCATCTGAATACATATGACTCATCTTGATGAGCTGTTAATTGGGAGTTCAGAAAGTTCAAAATTTAACTAGTTGACAACATATGGATGCAATGACTCATTGTGTCTCTATCGGGTCGTTCTATCTTCCCATTGGAAGAAGTTTAGAAAAACTCGGAATCTTAGCCCATAATCAATAATCGTCCCAACAGTTGTGGGGATCACCGATAACTCAAGTTGTATGACCTATTAGACTTGGACAGAAAGCAATACAAATTTTTTAGGGTATTTTCTGTCACGCCCCGCCTTGGGGACATATCGGCACCTAGTGCCCTACTAGACTCGAACTACTTTAGACCATTGAGCCTAAGCACTTCTGGTGCCTGGCTGATGAGAACTGTTTCATGGAATCAACGGGCTATATAAAGGCTTTAAATACAGCCCCCGGCCAGCTAGCCTATAGCCACCTGTACAACCACAACAGCTAACTAGAATCACATCAACATAAAGGAACCTGGCGCGGCCCATTAAGGCCACCATGCTGTCTAGTTACTTCAATCAAGTAACATGAGTTAAACTGCTACGTGACCGAAAAAGGTCACCACTACCAACTGAATAACGCCCCACACACATCATAAACAAGTTAAGACATACATACGGCCTCACACGACTAGTATAACTAACTACGTGGAATACACAAGCCGCAAGCCTCTAAGAATACCGATAAGATGGTCGACAGGCCTCGCCCGCCCATACTGCATAACAAAAGAACATAAATAAACCTCTAGTTGTCTAGCTGCCTGACAGACAGGGAGCTGATGACTGTGGCCGGGCCGGAATTAAGGAGGTATCTGGCCCTTGGTCCGTGAGTACCGCAGTAAGTAATGCAAACTTCCCCAAACGGCGCGTTACTCACCGGTACCGAGTGCATGTAGCAACCGAGCATAACTAAATATAAGCAATAATACTGGTAGTTCTGGAATAACAGGCGTAGCTGAAACTGTCCGGGCTATGATCTGAAATAAGCTTATCTGTACCGAAGGTAAGGTAGAAGCATACCTGCCGACGTGGCATCCTCGCTATCTATCAATAAATACCATGTATATACATATAACATACAAGGACCTATACTAAATTTCATAAGCCGGAAGGTGCCAACCAACACACAAATCTATATATCCCTACCTGAGTCAAAACCATCCAAAAGTAAATCACTCCACTACGCCTACTAACTACGAGCACCTCTACCAAATTTCGGTATACAAACTGGGATCTCTAGGCCCCCGACTATAATCAGATCTCAGTCCGGGAGGACTCCCGTAACTGTAACCGTAATCCGTACTGAGACTGCATTTGTACTCCGCCCGGCGCAAGCGCCGACAGGTAAGCTATAATGCTATGCTGATCGCTTGATATGGGAATGATCCCATCTTCGCCCTAATAAGCGGACGGCATGCCACCTCGAGTGACGTATCCTCACCTCTGGCGGGCGAGTCAAACACAGCTATTAACCCCGGGCTATGACGCTCTAAGGGTGCCACAAGACAAAAGGTTCCCAACAAACAATAATCACGTATAAAAAGCATGTTCGATCCGAAAATACTATCCGTATTTTGGATATTCGATTTTGAATCTCTTTTCTACATTAAACCGATTCTCATCACACCGTATCTCAAATAATATCCGGTCAGTTCGACATCGATTTATCGACTTTGCTCTAATATAGCATAATAACATAAACATGCTTGTTGGATTCACACTCAGACTCAATACTCGACTTCTGGATTCTTTCTTCTAGAGTTCACGCTATTTGCTATACAGATTACTAACTTGTCGAAGGAACAGGCTTACATACCTCGATCTCCGATGTTTTGGCTAACTAGCGTAACTTGGCCAGTATCTAGCTATTTCTCCCAACTGCATTCATAATTACAAAAATTAGAACTAAATTACCGCATTCTAGAAGAAAATATCACTTTAATGTATATTTAGCCCAAACATTGGCTTATCGAAAAACGGTCAAAACTCCGCTATTTCTCGAAAGTCTAGAAGGGAGAAATGCTTACTTTAGTTCTAGGAGTATATTGACAATAATTGGAGCAATTCCACTTACCTGCCCGGCAGCACGACGGTTCACTACTGACCTCAATGGCAACCAAACCCATAGGAATGCTCCTTGCTGCTCAATACCTCACTACCCCAAGGTTATACCGAGTTTGGATCGCGTATAATGGTGTAATCAAAAGGAATTTCCTCAAAATCCTCGTGCCCTCTGTTTTCCTTCTCGTTATCTCCCGGAATACTTAAACTGAAGTTTGAGGCTTTTATACTTGGGGCTGCACTCACCTCCGTGGCACGCGGCTACCGCAGAGGTGAGCCTCGTGTCACGCTGGCCATCGCGGAGGTGAGCCTGTGACACTTCTAGTTATCGCGGAGGAGGTCTGCCAGCCTCCTTTTGTGATGGTTTGACGTGCCGCTATCCGATCTTTCCCCGGCCTTTTCCTAGCATGTATGGCATTCTAAAACTCTTAACCAACATGCGAATAGGTCATCTACATGTCGATAATTTACGGGGTGTTTATCCTCCCCCCTTAAGAACATGCGCCCTCGAATGTAAACTTCTAATATTTAGGGTCTCAACTTACCAACTTACTTTAGGAAAATTTCTGCAGAGTTTCCGTAATATGGACTATCTAAAAACTGAATGCAGAAAAGTCCAAAAGACAGGTGCTCCACAATATTATATCATCTATTACATAAAAGACTAGAGTCGATATCTCATTTATATATATAATATAAGGCATTTCATATGATAACAATACTAACATACCTCTTGACTAACAAGGCTTGAAAAACAAGTGAGATATCTCGTTTTCATATCTTCCTCTCGCTTCCTGGTCATCTCTTCCTAAGCCCTCAGCACATAATACTTTGATAGAAGCAATATCTTTAGTTCTCAATCTACGAATCTTTCTTTCTAGTATGGCTACTGAAACCTCTTCATAGGCCAGCTCTTCCGTAACTTGGACATCTTGGACTCGGGACAACTCAAGGGGTCTCCATGTACTTTCTTAGCATAGATACGTGAAAACTAGATGAACGGACTCTAATTCTAGAGGAAAGTTCAACTCGTATGCCACTTGGCCTACTCTTCGCCGAATTTGATACGGCCCAACGAATCTCGGACCGAGCTACCTTTCTTCCCGAATTACCCTTTCTATTGAGACACATTTTCAAAATACCACTATTCACATTAAATTTTGTGTTTCGCGCCGCACACGTATACGATTTCTCGGCGCTCTAAGCAGTCAGTAGGTTTTCTCTGATAAGTTTTTACCTTCTCCTCTGACTGATGAAAATATCTGGCCCAATCAGTGCTGACTTCTCCTACTTCAAACCAGCCAACTGGCGATTCATTTTCATCCATACAATGCCTCAAAAGGCGCCATCTGGATAGCCGAGTGGTAACTATTGTTATAAGCAAATTCACCGCCGGTAAATGCTCATCCCAACTACCTCCAAAGTCCAACACACACGCCCGTAGCATATCTTCGAGCGTCTGAATAGTGCGTTCCGCCTGTCTATCTATCTGAGGGTGGAATGTTGTGCTGAAATTCACTTATGCTTCCTGCACTCTCCGAAACGACCGCTAAAACCTAGCTGGAAATTAGCCCTTCGTGAGATAATAGATATCGAACACCATGTAATTTAACTATTTATCTGATATACAATTTCGGCATAATCTTCGGCAGATAAAGTAGCTTTTACCTATGTGAAATGGGTCATTTCGTCACCGTCGGACACTACCTCCAAATTGAATCATGTCTATGCTTGGTACGGGTATCCCCGGCTACAAAGTCCATAAGCTTATCAGCTTCCCCACTTCCGAAGAGGACACAACTATGTCCTGAGTCAATCCACCTGGTTTCTGGTGTTTCGCTTTTACTTGCTGGCAGTTAGGACACTCTGGGCTAAATTCTCGTTATTTCCTCTTCATACCGGTCACCAAGAGATTTCTTTGATATCGTGGTACATTTTCATCGCGCCCGGGTGGAGAGAGAATAGCGGGCGTAATGTACTCACTCATAATCTGCCGGCGAAGCTCTTGAAACATCTGGAAATACGTTGCGGCCTTTACATCGCAACACTTCATCCTCGCTACCCCGAAATCTCGCGCTTCCTCAGCCGAACTCCGTCTTTAAGCGAACCAGGTCAAGATCTTCATACCGCCAAGCCTTTTACATCCACAACTAATGACGACACTGCGGTGTTCTTCTGAATTACCACTTGTTGTCCTCTATTTCTTCTACACGAATGGCTAAACTAGCTAATTGGTGCATTTCTCCGGCCAACTCCCGTCGCTTGGGCCGCAAGTACGCCAAACTCCCATAGATTTGTAGCTAGCGGGGCATTCGCTACTACGTTGGCCTTTCCCGTGATGATACGTATCACATCATAATCTTTCAATAACTCCAACCAGCGACGCTGCTGCAAATTCAACTCCCTCTGAGTGAAGATATACCGTAGGCTTTTATGGTCAAGGAAAATATCCACATGGATGCCATACAAGTAATGTCTCTATATCTGTGGCGTGATTACCGCGGCTAGTTTTCTCTGTGTCATGGGTAGGGTTCTTTCATGTTTCCTCGCCTATTTGGAAGAGTAAGCAATTACTTTACCATGCTGCATCAAATACGCATCCAAACCCAACACCCGATGCGTCGCACACATCAGATAACCCTATGTACTCGGGCAATGCTAATATTGGGGCTGAGGTTATTCACGTTTTAATTCTTGAACTCTGCTCGCATGCCTCTGTCCACTGAAACTTTACTGCTTTTTGCGTTAGCTTAGTCAGAGGTGCCTCTATGGTGGAGAATCTCACTAAATCATCCATAGTACCCTGCTAGTCCTTAAAACCGGATTTTTGGCCGAGGTATGTCTCGGGGCCATGTTTTTATCGGCCTCCATTTTCTCGTGAATCTACCTATATAACAAAGATCCGGACACAATGTGCCCAAAGAAAGCTACTGAGTCCAGCCAGAATTCACATTTGGAACTTGGCATACAACTGACGATCCCGGAGAATTGGCACGGCTGCAAGAAATGATTCCCGGTGATTCGCTCTCTCTCAGCGAGAATACACCAATATCATCAATGAATACTATCATGAACAGGTCCAGATACGGTCTGAAGATGCTGTTCATCAGGTCCATAAATACTGTTGGGGCATTCGTCAGCCCAAAGGACATGACTAGGAATTCAAAGTGGTCGATCTCGGGGTCCTAAAGGCCGCCTTCTAATGTCCTTTCAAGAACTCGAACCCGATGGTATTCGGGACCTCAAATCAATCTTGGAGAAATATCTGCCCCTGTAACTAATCAAACAAATCATCTATTCTCGGGAAGCTGATACTTAATTCTTAACCGTAACCTTATTTAGCTGCCGGTAATCTATATAACATACAGACGGAGTGAGCCATCTTACTTTCTCACAAATAGAACCGGCGCACTCCCAAGGGGAAGTATCACTTGATAAATCCCTTATCTAACAGATCTTTCAGCTGCTCCTTTAATTCTTTGAGTTCAGCAGGAGCAATGCGATACGGAGGAATTGATATGGGCCGAGTGCCTCCGGGTAGCAAATCACCTGCAAAATCTATTTCTTTTTCCGGGGGAATACCAGTAGCTCATCCGAAATACGCCGTGGAATTCATTAACCACCGGAACAGATTGGAGAGTCGGAGGCTCTAACCGAACATCCTGGACTCTGACTAGGTGGTAAATGCATCCCTTAGCTATCAACTTCCTCACCTGAAGGTAGGAAATAAACCTACCTTTGTACCGTGCTGCCCTTCCACTCGTACTACCTCCCCCGAAAAGTGGAATCGGACCTTAGTCCAGCATTCTACGTTGGCATAGCACGACACCAACCAACCCATACCCATAATGGCATCGAAATCAATCATCTCTAGTTCTAACAAATCTACTGTATTCACGATCAACAACCTCCACCGTACACACCTCGATAAACCCTTCTCGCTATAACGCGAGTCACCGACAGTGTAGATACTCGAAAGGGTCAGCCAAGAAACTCGTACAACACTGAACTTCCGAGCCACAAATGGGGTAACGTAGGGACAAAGTAGACCCCGATCAATCAATACATAAACAGGTATAAGAAAATAGTCATCATACTTGTTACCACATTTGAGACGCCCAGTCCTCGCCTCCCCTCGGTAATGCATAGGTACGCCTTGGGCTCGTACCCGAACTAGAGGCTCCCTGGTCTTCCTCGGCCTCTACCTGCTGGACTTGAGGGCCTACGCCTGCCAAGGCTACCGGAGCTCGCGTCCTCGCTCGATGCCCCCGTCCCCGTTATCTCGGCTACCTTGTCCGGGCCGATGTTTTTTCATCATGTTCTCCCGCCCGCATATGTAACACCCGATGGGAGCCATCTACAAGCTCCAATGTGAGGCCGGCTGCAAATAGGGTTGTGTGGGGTGCGGGACCGCTTCGCTTCTACCCTCCTCTCGAGGTGAATCTTACCTCGTTCGGGAACTACCACTGCATTCGACTTGTCTCCCTATTGGATGAATCTATCCTCTGCTACTGAAATGGAGGTGGGGGTCTAGGTGGCTTATCTCGATAACCGTGGGTCAGGCCCTCTCTCGATCTCCCCCCCTCGAATCTCATCTCGATCTATCTCTGCGGCGTTGTTCCCGGCTTATTCGTCACATCATGTTGCCGCTGTCTAAGGCCCTCACTAGTCTGGGCAAAAGCTTGTACCCAAGCAATGTCCATATCTTCCCGCAACGTGGCCGTCATGCATGCTCTCAATATATTCGGTTCACCCATAATAAATCGAAGGGACTCTATACATGGTGTCCACAAAGATGCAACATAGCGGGCTAAGGAATCAAACTGTAGGGCATACTCGTATGCTCGCCCTCGCTCCAAGTGCAAGAATCAAGTCCATCTAGGCTTGCGACCCCGTGGCACAACGATCCAAGAAGGCCTCCAGGTTGGACCAGTTGGAGGGGCAACATCCCTCCTCGAGACCTTTCCCCAGCTCTCATACTCACAACACAGCTATGTCTCGCAACCGGAATACTGCTAACTCAACTGATTCTGTAGGTGTTACATGCATGACCCAAGATTCTCTCAGACTGTCCAGAAATCCCCGGGGTCCTTTACCCGATCTCACCCCAGAACTGTGGGGACCTAATGCCAATTTCGAACTACCAGACCCACTAGATGGCTCTGTTACAGGTGGCATTGACTGGCGCTGTGTAGCCATCATTTGTGCTAACATAACTACTCATGACTTCAAATTTCCCGTCGATGGTTTAGGTACGTGTGAGCCGCCGGAGGCTATGTCATTCCGAATGGCTCTTGGTGAGATAGGGACAGTTGAGAAGGCTGTGATGATGCCTCTGTATCGCCCTCGGATCGGGATGATTCTAAATGAAGCTGGGCATCCCCGTCGGTGCCTTCCCGCTGCGGTATCTCAGCCTTCTCGTTCGTGGTAAGGTTGTCGCTGG
Organism: Datura stramonium; assembly: GCA_018107945.1. Taxonomy (NCBI): domain Eukaryota; kingdom Viridiplantae; phylum Streptophyta; class Magnoliopsida; order Solanales; family Solanaceae; genus Datura; species Datura stramonium. The sequence goes on from JACEIK010000585.1 coordinate 331,204, forward strand.
TCTGCCATTTTAACTATAAACAAAGAGTATGATAAGTTTTAGACCAACCCTATACTGTACTACTTATGGCACGACTGAATATGAAGAAAGAGTAACTATCCTATTATGCCTTTGCAGCCTCCTACCTATAGTATGTGGTAACACACCTATAGACAAGACTCTAGACACGGCTTTACACTCCCCGGGACATGACCTGCTCTGATACTGCTTGTCACGCCCCGCCTTGGGGGGCTGACTGGCACCTATGGTGCCCTTACTAAGACCCGGGAATCGCTAGATCGGCTGAGCCTAAGCACTTCTCGGTGCCTCGCCGGCTCTAACTCGGGATTCATGAAATCAACGAGCTATATAACGGCTGTAAATACAGCCCCAGTAGGCTAGGCCTATAGCCACATGTACAACCACAACAGCTAACCAGAACCAAATCAACATAAGGGAACCTATGCGGTGCACAAGGCCACCATGCTGTCTTAGTTATTTTGAATCAAGTAAACAAGAGTTAAATCATACGTGACCGAAAAGGTCACCACTACTAACTGGAATAACGCCCCCACACGGCCATCATAAACTAGCTAAGACATACACACGGCCTCACACGGCTGGTATAACTAAACCACAAAGGAATACACAAGCTGCAAGCCTCTAAGAATACTGATAAGATGGTTCCGGGACAGCCCCGCCCACCATACTGCATAAACAAAAGAACATAAATAAACCTCTAGCTGTCTAGCTCCGGATGACATGAGATGATGACTCAATGTGCTGGCTGAAATTACGAGGTATCGGCTCTGTCTCTGTGGGAGTACCGTTAGAAATTAATGCAAACATTTCCAACGGCGCGCACCACTGCACTGAGTATGTAGCAAATCAAATATAACTGAATATGTTACTGGCATTGGTAGTTCTGAATAATGTGAAGTAGCTGAAACTTTCAAGGGCGGATTCAAATAAGCTTATCTGCATCAAGGTAAGGTAGAAGCATACCGTCGACGGCATCCTCGCTATCTATCGCCTAATAAATATGTATATACATATATAACATACAAGGACCTATACCAGCCCCTAAGCCGGAAGGTACCAACAAACACACAATCTATATACCCCTTGCACCGAGTCAAAACCATCCAAAGTAAATCACTCCACTTCGCCTACTAACTACTTATACCTATACCGCCCCTGGGTATGCAGCTTGGGATCTCTAGGCCCCTGACTATAACTGTATTTGATTTTGGAGGACTTCGTAACTGTAAACCGTAATCCGTATTCAGACCAGATTTGTAATTCGCCCTGGCGCAAGCGCTCGGCTGTGGTAAGCTATAATGCTGCGTCGATCAGCCTCGATATGGGGAATGTTACATCCCATCTTCGTCCTAACACTTGGCGCCACTCCCTTGGAGTGACGTATCCGCTCCTCTGGCGAGCGAGTCAACACAGAAGCATAACCCTGGGGCGTTAAGGACGCTCTAAGTGGGTGCCCTCACAGCACAAAAAGGTTCCCAACAATCACGTATAAAAGCATGTTCGGATCTGAAAATACTATCCGTATTTTGATATTCCATTCTGAATCTCTTTTCTACATTAAACTAATTCTGTTACTCAAGCAATCAGACCAAATAATATCCGCGGCTCGATACCGATTATCGACTTTTATTCTCAATATAGCATAATAACATAAAACATGCTTGCTGGATTCACACTAGACTTAATACTCGCCCTGGATTCTTCTTCTAGAGTTCACGCTATTTGCTATACAGGACATTTTCAACTTGTCGAAGGAACAGCTTTACATACTCGATCTCTCGAATTTTTGGCTAACTAGTGTGACTTGGCCAAGAGATTCAAATTATTTCTCCCAACTGCATTCATAATTACAAAAATTAGAACTAAATTCATCAGTATTCTAGAAGAAAATATCACTTTAATGTATATATTTAGCCCAAACTTTGACTTATTGAAAAATGGTCGAAAACTCGCTATGCCGAAAGTCCGTAAGGGAGAAATGCTTACTAGAATAGGGAGTGTATTGTCACTAATTTGGAGCAATTCCACTACCTTAGCTCGGTAGCACGACGGTTCGCCGGACGAATTTTACAAAACTAAATTCGTAGAAATGCTTCCTGCTGCTCACTACCTCACTACCCAAGGTTATACTGAAGCTTGGACCGCGTATAACGGCGTAATCAAGGAATTTCCTCAAAATCCTCGTTCCCTCTGTTTTTCTTCATTCTCTGGAAATTATAAGAGTTTATCACTTAAATCCGAAGTTTGGAGGCTTTTATAATTGGGGCTTGCATCACTCTGTGGCATCGTTGGCCATCGCGGAGGTGAGCCTCCGTGACACGCCGGCCATCGCGGAGGTGAGCCTCCGTGACACTCTGGCCATCGCGGAGGAGGTCTGCCAACCTCCTCTTTGCAATGGTTCGACGTGTCGCTTATCTTCGGTCTTTCCCGGGCCTTCTAAACCTAACCAACATGCTAATAGGCCATCTACATGGATGAATTTACGGGGTGTAATATTTTCGTAACTCCCCACTCTTAATTACTAAACTACGTTATTGGGGGTAATTATTAGGGATTTAGCGGAAATAAATGGTTCTTCTCCTCATGTCCCAAGAACATTACGTAGAAATCAGGCAGCCCTCTCAAGCCAAGAACTAGGATTCTTCTTCTCTCTCAAGGAATATTCTATAGGTATATGGGGATCCAATAAGGGTATCTTTTCACCCTTTTGTGGCTCAAACTATTTTTTAGGAAAACTTAATTATTTCTAGTCCAGTAGGAGATTATAAGTTTGGGTTTTCAAATAGCTTATGAATCCCTTAAATTTTAATGCTTCAAGTTTTCCATTATTATTATTATCTCGAAATTCATGTCTTAATTTCATTTATACAAGATGCTTTAGCCCCGATTTTAGCATGGTTTTTGGAATAGAACTCGTACGATTTAGCTTAGTTCAGTACTAGCTAGTTTTGTTTAGCTATTGGTCATTTTAGTGTTTATACTTGAATGTTTCATAATAACTCAGTTTTATTTCTAAATAATATATTAGTAGTATTATTTTATACCATGGGTTATCTTGGGATTTCTTATGGCTCTTGCACCGTGTCGCGTCTAGGATGTAGACTCAGATCGTGACAGATTTCTCTATCATTTTATACTTAGATATTTGTCACCCCATGTGCAATTGCATTTTTTCTATATCTACCACAATATGAATGTTGAGATGACTGTAATGGTTTCAACTTACTACTACAATCTACCTCCCACCTTTATATTATTGCCTTTAATATAAAGAAAGGGTTGAATCCCTACTACTGTTGCAAATATTTGCCATAGTTCATGCTGGTACTGGACAAGTAATAAATAGGTGATTTATAGTTTCCTAGTTTTCTTCCTCAGACAATGGAGGCGCAGAATCTTCCACAACTCCAGTTCTGATCAGATTTTCTCCAATAAGTATCCTATTTTTCCATAACCTCCATAGGAAAAAGGATATCCTTCTTAAATGAGATTCTTTTAATTCAAATATTGGAGTAGAATTCCTTCCTATTCTCTACCTTCCTTAGGCCTCCTGCAAGCATTCGATAGTGAGATTTCCCCGAGCTAGTCAATATCCACCCGGTTTATTTATCTTTGATTTCCTCAAAAAAAATTCAGCTCTCTATGTATTTGTGTAACAATATCTTGGGGAAATAGTTGTATTTTCTCTGAGTGCCATCTTTCTTCTAACATTGACTACTTCACATCTTCAATAGATTATCTAATCTGTGGGGAACCGGGCAGATATACCAGAGGGTTCCCCAATTTTGTCCAACTATCTATCCATATTAAAGTGTCCAAATCTAACTTCCCACCATATATCTTGATCAATGTAGTCTCTAGCCTTTAGCATTTGTTTTCATAACTGTGACCCCCTTTTCATTCCACTGACGTGGGAGGATGCCTCTGGCGTATTTGTTCCATATGTAGTTGGATCACAGGGATGCCTTTATGAATATCCATCATAGTCTATCAAAGAGAGCTTTATATATCAAACAGACATCTGGAAACCCAAACCTCCTTCTAACTTAGGAAAACATATACGGTCCCAGGCCACCCAATGCTTGTTTCTTCCTTCTTCTTTTTGATTTCAAAGGATCTAGCAAATAGTCTATGCATATCATGGATCACATGTTTTGAGGGTTAATGACAGCAAGTATATCTTCATATTTCATAGAACACTTGTTATCAGAACTGTCTTCCCTCCAAAGGATAGTGGGATCTTCCTATCCATAACTGCAGCTTGTTTTAAATCTTTTTTTATAATATACATTAAAGTGATTCTTCTTTTCTTTTGGAATGTACCAAGCAAGCAAATTCTAAAGGCTGCAAGTGGGAAATCACTCTCTATATCTTTCACTTATTGGTAAATATCTACTGTGGTTTTATAATAGACAAAAATACAGTTTTCCTTATTGATTAGTTGTCTAAATTTCCTCTCTGTTACAGTTCCCCGGCATCTCTGAACATTTGTAAAGTACTTCTATCTTCTCGAGGTAAAGATTATAATATCATCAGCATATGCTAGATATTTAATTCTGAACTCCATTTAGGCATGACATAACCCATGAATGAATTATTATAAAATAAAGCATTTAGCCCCTTAAAAGGACTTCTGCAGAGATAATAAATGGAGCAGTGATGATGGATCACCATGTTTTGCTTGTTATGGAATGAAAAAAAATCCTAAGCTTGACCATTAATTAGTATAGAATACCAAATATTAGCTACCAATCTCCAAAATTTATCCACAAACTCACTAATAAATCCCATCTTTTTAAGTACTCTAATTAGAGAGCTCCATGAGACTCTATCATAAGCTAGACATGCTGTTTTATAACTATATTTAGAAGTTTCCTCCTCTTCATTATGTCTCGTAATGATTTCTTGTGGCAGTAGGATGTTCTCTAAAATGTTCCTACTATTCACAAATTCAAATTGATTTTGGGATATAAGAATGGGTAAGAACCTTTCCTGTCTATCATGAATGATTCTGGATAACATCTTGTTTAGAAATTCTCAAACTAATAGGCTTCATGTCAGAGAAGGTCTTCACCCTCTCTTTTTTGGAATCAATATTAGATTAGTATGAGTAATTGACTTTGGAGGGGTTTGCCCTCTGAAAATACTTGAACTACCTTCTAGAACATCCTTTCCAATATATCCAACATGATTGATAGAAAGCCCCCGTTAACTCATTCCGCTCCATTGGGAGTTATATGCTTTCAATTTCAAAACTACTCTTTTTATCTATTCCTTGGTAGGTATGTCATTGAGTATGTCATTGTCTTCTTCTGTAATCATCTCTGGTATGTGATGAAGTAGGGATGTATCACTTGTTTCATTTTCTCCTGTAAATTATTTTTTGAAAAAAGTGTCTACTTCATTTGAAATATGTTCATGTACTTTTTCCATTCACTATTTTCATACTTTAATATGTATAAACTAAACCTCTTCTTCTTCCATTCACTAGGTGTTGAAAAAAATTAGTATTCTTGTCTCCTTCGATACCCATGTAATTCAGCCTTTGCCTCCGTGTATTCGCCTTCACAATGCAAATATTGTTTCATTTTTAGCTTGTACTTTCAGGACTGCTATTTTTGATGTTATAGGGAATTCTTCAAATAATTTCTTTATTCTCACAATCTCTTCTCTGATGATAAGTTGTTTAAATATTTGCAAATTTTTCTTTAATCCACTTAGATAAGGCAGATTTAGTCTTCTTTATATTTTGCTTTAATCTGATAAAAATATTAGATATTTCTTCAAAGAGCCTTAAATATCTTTTTACCACATCTTGTAAATCAACATGTTCAAATCTGTTAGACTTAAAAAATCAAGGGCCTAAGGGCATTCAGAGTAATTTCCTGATGGGATAAGTGCATTCGAGCATGGTCAGATTTAGTTCTTGATAGGTGTTCCACTTATGTAAATTCAAATCAGCTTTGAAACTCTTGATTTCTCATTCATCTTTTCTTATCTTTTAAAGATACATACCTTATCAACTCTTCATCTCCATCAAGTGTTAAGAAAACTAAATTTTTGTAGTTTATCTCAAAATAGTTCACATGAATTTAAATAAAAGGAAAATCCTTATATTATGTGTAGAATAGACAGGGACCCTCATCTTTTCCTCTTCATTGAGTATAACATTAATACCTCCAACAAGTCAAGGTAAAGTCATGCAGTTTGCCAAGTGATATATATTGCCCCATAGTTTCGATCTCTCCAATGCATCATATTTTGTATATTGTGGTTAATAGCTCTATTGCTATTTTGAAATACCAGTTTTCTATGATAATCTATTGATCCACATCAATTGGCTCATTAAAAATAACTAGATTTTTCTATTACTGTTATAATTGGCATATTTCATTTCCAATCTCCTTTTGAATTTTTATATATGTCTTGAGTTTTGAAAAGGTTCCATCAAGGCTACTAGATAAAACTTCTAATGTCTGTGTAACATCTACACTCTCTGAAAGGCCAGTTGAGAATTTACAGATCTAATATTTCAAAATAGAGTTTTTATCATCCTTTAATAGTTGAATTTAAAACTCTCTTCGAAACTATTCTAGTAGGTTGTACTTCCCCTCCCTTGTTCTTGGTTTTTTCCCCTTTAGCTTGTGTTTTTAGGGATAATCCCTACCTCACTATTCATCATGTCGGGATTCTGAATATTTCTAGTCTTCTCTATTTCTTCCACTAAATCTTATGCACTTTCTCCCTTTGTGTTCTCTTCTGACCTCATCTGGTGGGATACTATCTCATGTAGTACCTTTACTGGTGAATTGCTGTTGTATGTAGTGATAGGTTGACATGTGGCACTAAGCCCAATGTGCTGTCCTCCTCCCCTGTTGGTTTGTTCCCAACCTATCTTTTGGGGTAGCTATGTATCTCGATCTTCTTGTCTTCATTTTGTTTGTTCATGATATCCTTTTCGTATTGTAAACCTTCTCGCTCTTCTAGGGTAAAAAATTGTTAGTTAGTCCTGTTTTCCCCATTCTTTCTTCCTCCCGTTTCTCCTATATTTCTAAGTCAGCTTCATCATGTAGTTTGTGAGTGTATCTCGCTTCTTCTAATCTTTAGCAACTGCCACTCTATGTGATCCTAGCATTGCGGTGTCCTCCTCGCCACTTCATCTACCTTTTTATCTCCTTGTTTATCTCTTTAGATTTTTCATTATCCAGCACTGCATACATATTATGTGACTGGATGTTTGTCTCTTTACCGATGTTATCACCATTAATATTATGGCTGCTACTAGTCTTTCTCCGTTGGTTACTTAATTCTAGTCCTATGGATTTTCGCAATCCTTTTCATCGGGCTAGTTTCCTTGGAAAAGAACCTATAGGTTGGCTTCCTTCGCTGCATTTTGCCATGATCTACTCCCAAGATGTTCTTTACTTTTTTTCCTTTTTCTTGTCCTCTTTTGTTACTAGAGTTTTCTTGTTGTCATCATAATTCTTCCTTGTTAATTCTGGATGAAATATTCTACATTCATGGATGTTGTGCCCTTGAAGTTTACATTCTCTACAATATTTTGATAGGTAATCATATTGAATTTTTACCTTTTCGCATTTATTATCCCTATTGTCTTATTCTCCGTATCCATTCCCAGCATGATCAAGAAGGCGCACAGGGATCCACCAAAATCATAACTTTAGCAATACGCCTAGGCTAGTCTGTTGACGTATCCATGTCCAGGTGTAGGAGTACCTATCGTTGATGCTAACAAGAAAAGTACCCTTTAACATAGAAAGTTGATGTAGGTTTGAGAAAGAGATCCAAGCTGTTTGGGTAGTTTTTTCTCGCCTTTAAATTTTCAATCATATATTAACGATCTTATCTCGGTATGAATTTCCATCCTTATATTTGATATAATATGCTAATTTTAACATCATATTTATGAAATCCTCCTCCAAAGTTACCCTAATTAGTATATACCGATTTCGAATAGCCCTATCCGACAATCTCCTTTAATGCTGTATTGTTTTGGGATAGCCGCTCTAGCTCCTCCAATTTTCGCCAACCATAAAAAAAAAATTTCTACTACCGCATGTTGTAACTTTTCTATTATGTCCATTGTCAGTAACCTCCTTCGACCACTTAATATATGGTTCACCATGTATCATTTGTTGATCTGAATAAAATCGTAGGCAAACTAGACACACGCCTTATTTCCATTCATTATTTGAGGTTTCAAGATGTTTGAATAATCTAGTATGGTGAAGGAGATGGATTGTTTCTCGCCGGTTAATCAAGGTCGTGGGTTAAAGACGTGGTAGCATTGGTTCACCGCCAGCTCGCGGCTTACCGCTGGTTGATCGGCCATACCTAGGGGTTAAAGGTAAAGCTGAACGAAGGTACATTTAGGTTTTAGGAGAGAGAAAATCTTACTAGACTCGAAAATTAATTGAGTTTATTAATAGAGAAATTTTCACAAATAGCGATATTTTTCATAATAACTACGTATATAGCAATAATTTTGAAAATTACAAAAAAATATTCAGCTTTATAGAAACTTTATGTCCAACAAGATTATTTCTTGTACGGCTGTACCCATATTATTTGTATAGAATGACCGTGATGTCAGATTGAGTCCTACAATCAAATCTTTACTTGAAGCCAAACTTAATAACTATTACTATGATTAGGGAAAATTGTTATATTTGCCCTCAGATTTCACAAATAAGTTATATTTGCCCTTTGTTATACATTTTCAAAAATAATTGCCCTTTTATCCAAATTTTAGGATCATATTTTTCTTGTACTCTAAAATGGTCATATTTACCCCTATAACGTTAAATCAGTATGTTTTCAATATATTTTCCCTTTTCATCCAACTTCAAGACCATAATTGCTTTTGTACTCTAAAAGAAAATCATAACATCTCTATTACATTAAATCTCCATGTTTGACCTTAATTTTCTTATATAGTATCTACATGACATATTTTTTCAAGGAAATCTACAACCCATTTAACCCCGCTCAACCTACTAAAAATAAAATCGAATATTTCATTGGTCATCCATGGTGAGTACCACTACTCAAATCTCATCCAAATTAAAATTCAACTTTTTTTATTGCGATAGGATAATAGTTGTTGCAATAATTTTTATTTTTCAGTGGGTAAGATATGGAGATTTAGGTATTACAACTAGTTGTTAGAAAATCAACACAATAAATAAGAATGTTGGAATATTATTACCCTCCTGTGGCAATAACAAAAGTTAAATTTTAATTTGAACAAGATTTGAGTGTTGAAATTGTATCCAATATGGATATACAATAAAGTTTTTGAGTATTAATTTTATAGTGGATTGGGCGGGTTAAAAGAATTTAAATGAGTTAGTAGATTTCATTGAAAAAAAATTTACATGTCACGAGGCAATTACATAAAAAAATTAAGGTCGGACATGGAGATCTAATACAATAGGGGTGATTATGAATTTTTTTTAAGAGTACAAAGACAAATATAACCCTAAAGTTTGATGAAAAGGGTAAATATGTTGAAAAAATAGTGATATAACGCTATAGGGGTAAATATGACTTTTATAGTACATAGGCAAATAATATGACCCTAAAGTCGGATGAAAGAAAAGGGCAATTATGTTGATAAAGTATAATGAAGAGCAAATATAACTTATTTGTGAAAGGACAAGGACAAATATAACTTTTTCCCTTATGATTATTTTATTAGTGAATTTGAGACTTTATTAGCAAAAGTAACACCGTGTAACTTTTATCATGTAAATATTTTTAAATAAGAATTTAAAAAATATAAATTTTTAAAAAATCATGCTAACCAGATAAGACTCGCAATTCACATAGTGATAAATTAGACTTACATATTAAAAAGCCTATCAAAATAATAACTAATCTAACTTACCTTTATTAAATTTTAAAGCTGCATAAACTAGTCAAAATGAATTAGACCATGCCATATTGATAGCTCTAACAATTTGTTAACCTGTAATAGATGATGTGACCAGTTAAAAGATAGCAAAGATATGGCGATGTCGTAAATATCTTTCAGGATATCAATTCACATGTTGAATTAGTTGAAATGTATTATTTAACAGTTTTACTAATGAATAATTACAATACTAGCTACCAAAGAAAATTACGTATATATGTTTGACAGGTCTAGCATTTTTTAAGTATTAGACATGCACTACCTTTACTATTGCGAACACAAACTTTACTTTTTATTTTTATATAATTACAAAATAATAATAATACAGTATTTTTAATTATGTACATATATTAAAGGGTTTTGAATTTTATACATTTAGTTTTATAAATAAATATTTTATACAATTAAATTATCTAGATAATTAAAACTAAATTTTAAAAATAAAATATATTATTTTACTACGATAAATAAAAAATAACTCAATAAAAATATAAAATTATTCACACTTACTTAAACTTCATATTAAATTGTAACTGCATGTCGTAGTCTCCAACTGAAAGGTTCAGTAACTGAAAAATACATCGTCATCCGGTCAAGAATGAATACATTTCTCTCTCTACTTATTTATGGTGTGTTATGGTATATATTTGTCAGGATAATTCAGATACTATTCGGAATTCAACATAAATAATATTATATTATTTATTATATATCGTATGTAGTGGAGAAATTTATTTATTTTTGATTTTTAAATTTTATGAAAGGGAAAAAGAATTAAAATGACATGTTCTCCCTTTAATTTCTTTGTCTAATTTTGACTTGACATAAAATTTTGAAAAAGAAGAGAATATTTTAAAATTTTATAATCTCAAACTAAAGATATGTTAAAATGTACCAGAATGCTCTTTAATCTTATAATTTTAGACATGTCATGTAAAAATTGAAACTAAAGAGTTGTCAAAATAATTTTTCCAAATTAATTACTTAATTTTAAAAATTAAAAAATTTAAAACTAATATCTCAAATTATTTGTTATTTTTAAATTTTAAGATAAAATTAATTTTTTCTTTTTTTCAATTATGCCCTTAGTAATTATTTTTGAAGACCACAAACATTTCAATTATAAATATATATTATACGTATGTGATATAAACTAAAAAGATATAATTTATATTAATATCACAAGAAATAAAATATTTAAATGGCGAAGAATTTAGATTTGGGCCCTTTTTTTTCGCACCTAATTAATTTTTTTAAAATATAACATATTGAAATAAAAATATATTCTTTCACATTTTAGAATAACTTTGAATACTAAGATTGAATTTAAAAACATAATCAATTATTACTTAAATTTTAAAATTAATAACATAAAATAATTATTTTTAATATATTTAGCTATTAAAATAAAAAGGAAGGAATACCAATTGTCTATTTTGAGCAGCAGGATAGATAGATACATTGCACAGGCCGATGCATCCCAAATTAAGTTAACTGGATCACACCCAAAGCATTCAATGTTACTTCCAATTTGGGATTGGTGTTCACATGCTCTGTCCCCTTCACAACCAAAATAACTTTTTTATAGGCTTTTCATTTCTTGGATCCAAAGGTATACTCTCTCCGTTTAATTTTAATTATTAAATATATTAAAATTAAATATTTTAAAATATTTACTAATTTTTTAAAATTTTAAAATAATTAATTATTTTTTTTTTAATTTTATCATTAATAGTTTAATAAAAAAAAAAAAACCCCAAAAACAAAAAACAAATACAATAATTTTTAAAAAATTAATAGAATTATATTAGTCAAATTATTATCCCTATTAATACTTTCTTAATGAATTTATAATTTTATTCAAACAATTAAAATAAAACAGAGAGAGTATACATTATTAATTTAATACTTTATATTAATAATATATTTTAATTTGTCATAAAAAAATATATTTTACTTTAGAATTTCTAATTTTACCCTTTAATCATGCAGTATTGATAATTTATGGAAGGTCGGTCAAAAGATATACTTCATTCACTTTATTTTAGTTCTTATTCAGTTTAAATTAAAAAATATAAATTATAATTTATTAAATTATTTATAATTTTTAATAACGTTTGAAATTAATTTACTCAATTTGACTATATCCGCAGTTTTATTTACATGTCCATCCCCGAATCAAAAAATATGATAGACCGAAAGATATTTGGTCGTAATGGGAATGCAATTCATTTTTTATATTAGTTTATTTTATTTTATCCGATCATTAATTCCTGTTGCTATTTTGCATTTTCAGATTTTATTATCCCGTAATGGGAAGAGTGATGATTAGCACATGGGATGAATAGTCTCAAACTGTTTTCAATATCAGAAACCTTATCTACTAGTATTTCATATTTGGAATAAGTTAAAAGTTGAAACTTAGAAAAAAAAAAAAGAAAGCTGACAGAGAAGTTTTTTTTATTGCTAAAAAAATTATTTTTAGTAGAAAAAGGGATTAAATTTGTACTGTATTTCTCGAAATTGAACAATTTTCTCTTCTATTATTATTATTATTATTATTATTATTATTATTATTATTATTATTGTAAAATCTAATTTTACGTCTATTATTAGGAGAAAGTCCTATTTTTATTCTTGACTCAATAGCTTTAATCTGAGAATAATTATACAATTAAAAGTTAAGGGGTAAATCTAAATATTTTTTTCTCAAAAAATTTGAAACACATAAAGTTAATTTATTTATGTTGAAACTCCCCTTATAATAATGACAAATTAAATATAAGACTATTTGTTAATAATAAAAATATAAATGAAACAAAAGTGTAATAAAGCATAAAATTAAGTAATTTTTAAATAGTAAATGGATAAATTTGGACAATTAAATGTTTTACTTTTCTTTTATAATACTTATAAGGATTTTTAATGTACTAGTAAAAGGTTAATAAAGGGATTAAATTCGTGCACCGAATTAACTTCTTGGCTTTGTTTTTCTTTCACCGATCCGTTGATCTGCTGCTACAACACTAAAAATCATCTTTTCTCTTGCGGGAATATTTTAAATTAATGATTTCTTAATTTTTTTTTAATAATAGAAAAGAGTTTATTAGATCTTGGAAGAATATGGCATTGTTGGAGAAAGGCTAGGAGTTCTTAATTGACACGCCTAAAGCGTCATCATATCACTACTCTGCAATTTTCTTACAACAGATTGTTTATACCAACGGTAGGTGAATATTGAGCAAAATTATGATAAGAATAAATGAATAAAATAAATAAGTAAATATCAATGTTAAAATGTGTATATTTTTTTAAAGAATTTAAATCACTACGATGTAATTTTTATTAATTCAACAGTAATAATATTAATTTATCTCATTTAAGATACTGCAATCCAACAAGATAATATGAATCAAATAATTCAGAATTAGTTAAAGATTTAAGGACATCTCCGACACACAACTCCATTTTTATCTTCAATCCTTAAAATTGAAGTAAAAATGGAGTTCTTCAAACTTGAAGAAAATCAACTCCAAGTCATTACTTCATTTTTACTTCAAAAAGAATATTTTTATTTTTCTTCTTCAACATTATATTATTATTTTTATTTCATTTATTATATTTTCTAATTAAAAGATCAAAATCTCAAACAATTTTGAGCTAAAATTTCAAATTCATAAATAAAGTAAAAAAATCACAATAAAAAATATATAATTATCTTAATATAAAATTAATTTATATCCTATATTTTTTAATAATATAAATTACAAGTAAATAATATAATATAATACATATTAATGAAATTAAATAAAAGTGAAATCATTGATGAAATACAACTAAATAAATATAACATCATGATAATATTTATTTAGTTTCTATATAAATATTCATCTTTCAGATTACTACTAAGCTTCCATAAATGCTCCATTAATGCATTACGAAGTTCAAAATGAGCATCTTTATCCTTAGTTTTTCTTATGTCAAGTTAAAAATTGTTCAAATCAATAATTTTCATCTACTACTATTCCTACTATGGAGTTGGACCTTCGTGGCATCTTGAATTGGTACATTAAGATCAATGCTCATCCTGATTATCATGTTGTGCAAGATAATATATGTAGTTAGTTATATCATGTAGCACTTATTTTCTCCAAAAACGTGACAGCCCTGCGATAATTGCAAAACGATATTGCAAAATTTTTTGAATAATAAAATATTATTATAAATTACAATGAAATTAATAATTCTAAATTATATAAAATTAACTTACATTTTAAATAAAAATATTATATACAAAAATTAATTTATAAAAATTATATATCAATTTAAATTTAAAGTTACCATAATAAAATATTACAAAAAATATACTTACGAATATTAGAGACTTAGTTAATGATCTTACAGTATATTATATTAAATTAAAAGTGTTAATTATAAATAATAATATTTTATTCAAAACAAAAAATGGAGTAGATGAATAGTGCAACTCCAAATTTGGAGTTACACTATTTATGCTCCAGTTTTGGAGTGAAAATGGAGATGGATTGAGAGAAAACTCAACTTTTTGCTCTAAACTCCAAAGTTGGAGCAAGAAATAGAGATGGATCGGAGATGGTCTGGAATATTTTTTCTTGTCTCAACTCTCACTTTCACCGCTATTACAATATGTTTCCATACTTTTCATAATTCTTTTTTACTTTACATTCATCAACACAAGGAAGAAGACATTTTTTATATAGGTGTAGTATTGTAAATATCAAGAAGGTAGATAATAACTTGAAGTTTAGTGAGGTAATTAGTAGGATATAATATGAAAAACATGCTATTGTGGTTACATGAGTTACAAGAAATAATGACATCACTTTCTCCACTTTATTTCACTAATTATCATGCACTTAATATTATAATTGTAATATTAAAATGCATAAACACCAACATTTATTCATTTATTTTAATAGTAAAATAAGAGAATTAACCAAATTAGTTGAAGGGACATAATTATGCATATTGAAGGTTTGTTCCCGCATTGAACCTTTCCTTAATAAAACAACAATCTTTACTCCAGAGTCGGTCTTATATTTAAATTATGACTGCTTAGGAAAATAAAGTATCATTGCTTACACATAATAATCAAGGTGTTGTTGATATAAGATTTATTAGGCAACACATTATCACACAATTTGCGTGGCCTGTGACGGCACTTTACTAATCTCTCCCGTGGGCGAACCGTCGTGTCCCAACTAATCCATCCAAATAAAACATTCATACTAATAAAATAAATACTCATGAGCCAAATAGAGGAAGTCTTGTAATAAGAACAGGAAATACTGCTGAACTATCTATTTTCACTCCAAGATCCGAAAGTCATTGTATAATGGACTCACTAAACAAGATCTAAGAGTAGTAAAAGAAGAAAAATGGTAAGTTAATATTTTGAATCCAAAGAAACATCAAATAAAGAAGGTCCACGACAGTTTGAGTAGGAGACAACTCACACTCAAATCGATTGTCAACTGCCACACTAGAGATGAGGTCATGAAAAACTTGGATCACAATGCACTCAATAAAAGAAGTGCAAGAGTAGCATCAATACAACACAATATACTAGTAGGCATCATAGTCCAATCTTAAGTAATAAATAAGTATACATGGTAATTAGATAAACATACAACAATCAAAATACAACCATTTCTTCAAACATCATCTAATTATTTTAACTTAGAGTTGGAAAGCCGTCTCAAGCCACTAGATTAGGGCTCCGTTGTAGTACTGGATCGTGGCAAAGCAGACGAAAGAGAGGAGAAATGAGGTGCAGCTGGAGTTGGTTAGAAAAGGACCATCCACTAACAGGGAGAGAATCAAGTGTTGTGCAACAAAATGCACAATCATCATTGCAACAACACAGAGACCGCCACCACTATTTCCGCAAAGACTCAAAAAGAGCAAGGAGAAGGAATGCTTAGAAAGTTCTTTGATATTTTCGAAGAACTTCATATCAATTTTCCTTTGCTTGGATGTTTCAGTAGGGAATTCCTGCAAGTATGTTAAGTACTTGAAAGATGTAGTAGCCAACAAAATCAGATTGGTGGATGTTCGGACAGAGCACTGACCGAGGAGTGCAACCACAAGGTAATGAGCAAGATACCTAAAAAGCTCAAAGACCCATGGAGTTTTATCCTCCCCATACAAATTGGTAAAGCTGAGGTGATAAGAGTTTGTGTGATTAAAAACAGCTAATCTAATTCCCCTATCTTTGTTTAACACCTTGGGGTTAGGTCAACCGAGACCAACACGATTGATGCCGCAATGGCAAACAAGTCATGAGTGGCACTAGATGGAATAATCGGTGACCCTCTCATCAAAGTGGGTAAATATATCCGCCGATTTCATTATATTGATTTTAAAGCTGATGACAAGGTACCCCCGATCTTGGGACGACCATTCTTGGCCACCGGATGAGCGACATTAATGTAAGAGCAGGGACCCTGGAAAATGAGGGTCGATAATGAAGAAGAACCTCTTCCTGTGTATACCAAGAGATTAATCCACCCACACATAATATAGACCTTGTAAGGTCGTTGTGTTATCGCATGCTAAGGGTGGGGTGGCAGATTCCATAGGTCCACTCCGCCACAGAGATGATTACGTTGTACCAATCTAATGGAGGGCTTCTCATAGAGAAGGAGTTGGAGGAAGAGAGGACAGAGTGGCGTCTGTTCCCTCAAAAACAAAAGAGAAGAAGATGGTTCTCGAAAGGGAACACGAGTATAAGGATGTCCTGAAAAGGATGTGCCACGCCGTGTCAGCGACGAAAATTAGGCGCTTGGGAGGCAACCCAAGGGTACCACAAGTACAATTTTAATTTTTCATTTGTGCTTGGGATATTGTTTATTTTCATCTTGTTGTTGTTTTTGGTGGAGAATTAATCACAGATGGAGGGAAAGTTTGAGTACCCTTGGAGGAGGAAGCTAAGGAGCATGAAAGAGGGAAAGTGTGGGGTTGAATTGCTCATGCCCCCGCCTTGGGGGCATGGGGGACTGGCACTCCGAACTGCTAGACTACTGGGCCTAAGCACTTCTGGTGCCTGGATGGCTCTAACTCTGATTCACGGAATCAACGTGCTATATAGCGACTGTAAATACAGCCCCGGCCGGCTAGTCCTATAGCCACCGTACAACAACAACAATGGCAACTGTAATCGTATCAATATAAGGGAACCTATGCGGGCCGACAAGGCCACCATGCTGACTAGTTTTCACTGAGAACTGAATAAAAGTTAAACTACTCTGTGACCGGCAAGGTCACCAACTAATAACTAGATAAGGCCCCACACCAACATAAACAACTAAACATACGCACGACCTCACACGACCGGCAAAACTAACCACATGAAAATATATACGCCTATAAGCCTCTAAGAATACTGATAAGATGGCCGGGACAGGGCCCCGACCTACCCGTACTATACAAAAAAGAAAATAGAATAGACCTCTCGAATACAGCTCCGGGATGACAGAGCCGATGACTCTACGCTACCCGGGATCACGAGGGCCGCCTCATCTAGGTACCTGCAGACAAGTAATGTAGCACCCTAAACGGGCGTCAGTACCACTAGTACCGAGTACGTAAAGCAACCGAGCATAACCGAATATAAGCAACAATACTAGTAGTTCTAAATAAATGTAAAGCATTCAAACTGCTCGGTGGACTAAAATAAGCTTATCTCGTATCAAGGTAAGGTAGAAGCATACCTGAGCCGATGTGGCGAGGTTGTCTATCAGCTAATAAATATGTATATACGTATATAACATACAAGGACCTACCAGCCCCCATAAGCCGGAAGGTGCCAACCAACACATAGTCTATATACCCCTACCCGGGTCAAACCATCCAAAAGTAAATCACTCCACTTGCCTACTAACTACGAGCACCTCTTACCGATTCCCCGGGTCTCTAGCTCGACTATGACCTTCGATATATATAACCGTGTCTCGAGTCCTGAGGACTCTTGTACTATACTCGCATCAGACCGATCCGTAATGCTATGCCGACGCCTCATATGGGTAGTGCTCCATCCCATCTTCGTCCTCTCTAGCGGGACGACATACCACCTTGGAGTGGCGTATTCTCACCTCGAAGTGGACGAGTCAGACAAAGTTACTAACCCAAAGGGGCGGCGAGGACGCCAAAGGGTGCCTCAAGCACAAACAAGTCTCAATGTAAACAATAATCACGTATAGCATGGCTGTTCAATCTGGAAAATACTATCCATGTTTTGACATATGATTCTGATTCTCTTTTCTGCATTAAACGACTCTCATACCGAGCTATACCGTATCCGAAATATTATCCGATCTGGCTTGGATATTGCTCTACTATCTTTTATTCTAAATATAACATAATATTATAAAATATGGTTGTTGGATTCGTACTGGACTCAATTATCGACTTCTAGGTTCTTTATTCTAGACTCCACTCTATTTACTATACTGATTACTATCTTGCCGAAGAACTAGCTTTACATACCTTCGTTTCTCGAGCGACTATCCGGGCGTAGCTCGATCAATATTTCCTCTATTTCTCTCAATCATTCATATATATATATATATATATCAATTAGAACTTAAATACATTAATATTCTAAAAGGAAAATATCACTTTTAATATATATATATAACCCAAACTTTGACTTATCGAATACGGTCGAAATCTCGCTATTTCCTGAGTCCGTAAGGAGGAAATACTCACTTTAGGGCTAGGAGTATATTGAAACTAATTTGGAGCAATTTTACTTACCTTAGCTCGGTAGCACGACAAATCAAGCCGCCAAATTTCATGAAACTAAACCCACAGAATGCCTTGCTGCTAATACCTCACTACCCAAGGTTATACCGAGCTTGACCACGATAACGGCGTAATCGAAGGAAGTTCCTCAAACCCTTCGCACCCTCTTTTCTCTCTTCGTTCTCTCTGAAATTATAAGAATTCCTCACTTTAAACCGAAGTGAGGGGTTTATATACTTGGGCTCCGGGACAGGCTCCGCGGACACGCTCGCCACCGGGGCGGAGGCCCTCCTCCGGTGGCACGGTGCCATCGCGGAGGGGTTCTCGCCCGACTCCTCCCGCGACGGTTCGACGTGTCACTTATCTGGCTGGGTCTTTCCCCCGGGCCTTTCCCTAGCGGGCATGGCATTCAAAACTCTTAACCAACATGCGAATAGCCATCTACATACGAGAATTTACAGGTGTAACATCCTCCCCTTGAAGAACATTCGTCCTCGAATGTAAACTTTACTTATAGGAACCTCTACTTACTCGACTTATTCTCAGAAAAATTTTGGCAGAGTTTTTCCTCCTGTATTATGACTATCTCAAAACCCGAAATGCGTAAAGTCCAATACAGTACCTTGCACAATACTATAGCATACCTCAAGTAAAAGACTAGAGTCGACTATCGCATTCATACATGTAATATAAAGCGTTTCATATGGTAACAATAATAACATACCTCTTGGTTGACTAGGGCTTGGAATAAGTGAGGATATCTGACATTCATGTCTTTCTCTGCTTTCCTGCTTCACTTCTCCGGTTCTTATTACGCTCATAGTACCTGATGTAAGCAATATCTTTAGTTCTTAATCTACGAATTGTCAATATAATAATGAACCTCTTCATAGGCCAGCTCTCTTCCATCCTGTACATCCTGGACTGGGAAAACTCAAGATGGGTCTCCTATGTACTTTCTTAGCATAGATACGTGAAAATAGGATGAACGGACTCTAATTACGGAGGCAAGTTCAACTCATTGCCACTTGGCCTATTCTCCGCCGAATCTGAGCAAGGCCCACAAATCTCGGACGTGAGCTTACCTTTCTTGTCGAATATCATCACCCCCTTTCATTGGAGATACTTTCGTAAATACCAGTCATTCACATTAAATTTAGGGCTCGCGTCGCACATCAACATACGATTTCTGGTGGCTTTGTGAAGTCGAAGGCGTTCTCTGATAAGCTTTAACTTCTCTCTTCTGACTGATGAATAATATTCGTCCCAATTAACGCCGACTCTCCTACTCAAACCAGCCAACCGGCGATCTACATTTTCTCCCATACAATGCCTCAAAGGGAGCCATTTGGATAGCTGAGTGATAACTATTGTTATAAGTAAAACTCCACCGCCGGTAAATGCTCGTCCCATCTACCTCCAAAGTCCAACACACACGCCCAGAGTATCCTCGAGTGTCTGAATAGTGCGTTCCGCCCGTCCATCCGTCTCGAGGGTGAAATGCTGTGCTCAAATTAATTGCGTTCCCAGACCTCTCTCGAAACGACCGCCAAAATCTAGTCAGTAAATTGAGCTCCTCTATCGTAGATAATAGATACTGCAACACCTTGTAATCTAACTATTTCTCTCGATATACAATTCGACGTAATCTTCAAGGTGAGAAAGTAGCTTTCACCGGCAGAAATAGGCCGATTTCGTTAGTCTATCAACAATTACTCCAAATGGAATCATGTCTATGCTCGGTACGGGGTAATCCCGCTACAAAGTCCATGTTTACGTTCCCACTTCCAAAGAGGCACAACTATGTCCCGAGTCAATCCGCCTAGTTTCTAGTGTTCCGCTTACTTGCCGGCGTTAGGACACCGCTACAAATTCTCGTTATTTCCCTCTTTCATACCCGGCCACCAAAAGAGATTTCTTGATATCGTGGTACAATTTCGTCGCGCCTGGGTGGAGAGAAGAAGGGCGTAATGTACCTCACTTCATAATCTGCCGAAGTGAAGCTCTGAAACATCTGGAACACAAGGCGGCCTTTACATCGCAACATTTCATCTCGCTACTCTGAAAATCCGGCGTTTACTTGCCAATCCTGGCTTTGCCGAACCAGTCAAGATCTTTGTTGTCGTTCCTTTTACCTCATTGAACTAATGACGACACAACGGTGTTCTGAATTATCACTTTGTTAACTCTCTATTTCAAGCACGAACGACTAAACCGGCTAATTGGTGTATTTCTTCGGGCCAAATCCCGTCAAGCCAATAAGTACGCCTAAACTCCCCATAGATTGGTGGGCCGAGGGCATCAACATTACGTTGGCCTTTCCCGATGATACAGAATATTCACATCATAAACTTTCAATAACTCTAACTAGAGACGCCGCTGCAAATTCAACTCTCGAGTGAAGATATACCGTAGGCTCTTATGGTCAGTGAAAATATCCATATGGATGCCATACAAGTAATGTCTCCATATCTTTAAGGGATGTATTACCGCGTTGCCCTGTGTCATGGGTAGGATAATTCTTTTCATGTTTCCCGCTGTCTAGAAGCATAAGACACTTTTACCGTGCTGCATCAACACACATCCCAACCCAATACCTGATAAGGCCACAATACACTAAATAACCCTCTATACCTTCGTAATGCTAACACCGGGGAGAAGGTTAATCTGCCTTTCAATTCTTGGAAACTATGCTCACATGCCTTGTCCACCGAAACTTTACTGCTTTCGTGCCGGGGCTTAGTCAGAGTTAAGTAAATATGAGAATCCCCTCAACAGTCTTTCTATAGTATCCTCGCTAATCCCGCAGAAATCAAGTGGACTTCGGCAGGAGTGTAGGTCTCGCCATGTTGACCGCTTCAATTTTCTGCGAGTCTACTTGTATACCAGCATCCGACACAATATGACCTAAGAAAGATACTAAGTTTAGCCGTAATTCACATTTGGAGTATTTGGTATACAACCGACGGTCCTCGAGAATTTGGAGCACCGTCTCCGTGTAAATGAGCCTCGTGGTCTCGCTCGAGCGAGAATACACCAAAATATCATCGATAAACACTATCACGAATAGGTCCTGTGTATGGTCTCGAAGATGTTGTTCATCAGGTCCATAAATACTACTGGGCATTCGCCACCCAGCGACATGACTAGGAACTCAAAATGGTCAGACCGGGTCCTCAAGGCTATCTTGGGAATGTCTCTTTCACTGACTCGAACTCGATGGTATCAAGACCGTAAGTCAATCTTGGAGAAATATCTGCCCTGTAACTGGTCAAACAAATTATCTATTCTCTGGGAAGCGGATATTCTTAATCAGAATCCTTATTCAACTTCCGGTAATCTATACACATGCGGAGCGAGCCATCCTTCCTTCTCACAAATAGAACCGGGCGCACCCCCAAGCAGAAGTGCTCGGCCTCGATAAAGCCCTTATCTAACAGATCTTTTAGCTGCTCCTTTAATTCTCTGAGCTCAGTAGGAGCATGTGATATGGAGGGAATTCTGATATGGGCTAAGTGCCTCGGTAGCAATCGATTGCAAAATCTATTTCTTCGGGAATAATGTAGCTCATCTCGAAATACGTCAGGAATTCATTCACCACTGAACAGATCGAGAGTCGGGAGGCTCTACCCAACATCCCGAACCCGACAAGGTGGTAAATGCACTTTAGCTATCAACTTCTCGCCTGAAGGTAGGAAATAAACCTACCTTTTGGCGTAGCTTGCCGCCCTTCCACTCTCGTACGCTCCCCGAAAGTGGAATCGAACCATCTTGGTCCGACATTCTACGTTGGCATAGCATGACACCAACCAATCCATACCCATAATGGCATCGAAATCAATCATTCTAGTTCTACTCGTGATCTACTATGGTCCGACGATCAAGAACCCTACCGTACACCCGATAAATCCTGCTAGCTATAATGGAGTCACCACGGGTGTAGATATCAGAAGGGTTGTCAAGCAATTTTGGTGCAACACTAAACTTCGAGCCACAAATGGGGTAACGTGAGGGACAAAGTAGACCCTAGATCAATCAATACATAAAATTGTGTATGAGTAAATAGTATTCATACCTATTACCACATCCGGAGATGCCTTCTGAGTCCTGGCCTCCTCGGTAGTGCATAGGTAATGAGTTTCGGGCCCGCACCAACTAGGAGGCTCCCGATCTACCTCGGCCTCTACTCAGATCTGAGGGCCTACGCTCTACTCTCGAGGCTGGCTGGACTCGCAGCCTCGCGATGCCTCCGCCTTGGCTATCACGGCTACCCCGTCTCGGCCGGGACAATCTTGCATCCTATGCCCTTCCTGCCTACATATGTAACACCCCGTGAGCCATATCTTCAAGCTCCGAGGTGGAGTCGATTGCAAAAAGGGCAGGGTGGAAATGTGCATCCGCCCGCTCTACCCTCCTTTGATGAGTGAGAACTACCATCTCAAACAAACTGCCACCGCACTCGACCGACCCAGCGGATAAATCTTCCTCTCTACCGCGCAAGGTCAAGGCGGGGGTCTAGGTGGCCTATCAGAAAACAATGGCCTAGGCCCTCTTTGAATCTCCCCCTGAATCTCATCAGATCTATCTCTCATGACGCTACTCCTGATTTGTTCGGTTCGTTACTCGCTGCTGCTGTCTAAGGCCCTCAATAGCCGCGAAGGATCGCATCCGAGCGATGTCCATATCTTCTCTCAATGTGGCTGTCATACATGTCTCAATATATTCTAGGTTCAGACCCATAATGAATCGGTGAACCCTCGATGGCATGGTATCCACGAAAGCTGGAGCATAGCGGCTAAGGATATCAAATTGTAGGGAATATTCATGTACACTCCTCACCCCGCTCCGCATGCAAGAACTGTCCATCTCGGGGCCTCGTCTGATATCCCGTGGCAAATAATGGTCCAGAAAGGCCTCTGAAAGTTGGACCAGGCCGAAGGGAAACATCTCTCCTCGACCTTCCTGTACTTCTCTCGTACCACGCACAACAATATTCGCAGACTCAAATATCAAGCAACTCAACTGACTGGGCAGGTGTCACATGCATGACTCAAAAGTTCTTCGTATCCGGTCCAAGAAATCCTGGGGTCCTCTCGCCCGATCTCGACCTCGTGAACTATGGGGGACCTAATGCCAAAAATTCTCGACTCCTAACTTCCGTGCATCCACCCCAATGGCTCGTTTATTACGGGTGGCACCGACCGGCGCCGAGTGTCCATCATTTGTGCCAACATAACACTACACTGGAATTTCCTAGTCGGATGGGTGTAGGAGGCTGTGAGCTATCGGAGGCGGTGGCTACGAATGGCTCCGGTGAGGTGGGGACTCAAGTGGGGCTGTGATGATGCCTCCGTATCACCCTCGCATCACCGATTCTAAATGTGTAGCCGAGGAATCCCGAAGTAAGTGCTTTCACCCGCTACGGTGTCCATTTCCCGCCCGTAACAAGATGTCGCGATCTTCCATACTATCTGTAAACAAAGAGTGCGGTAATTTCTAGACTCAACCCTATACCGTACTGATCTATGGCACGATCGAACATGAAGAAAGAGTAACCATCCTATCATGCCTTGCAGCCTCCCTCGCCTATAGTATGTGGTGCACACTACATCCATAGACAAGACTTGACTTAGCACGGCTTGCAGACATCTTGGGACACGACCTTTCCGATACCATTAAGTTTGTCGCACCCCGCCTTGGGCGAGCTGGCACCCGAATCGCTAGACTACCGAGCCTAAGCACTTCGGTGCCTCGGGATGGCTCTATCTCTAATTCACGGAATCAATGTGCTATATAGCGACCGTAAATACAGCTCCCCGGCCGGCTAGCCTATAGCCACCTGTACAACAACAATAGCTAACCAGAATCTTATCAATATAAGGGAACCTATGCGGGCCGACAAGGCCACCATGCTGACCAGTTTGTGCCGAGAATCAATCGTATCTAACTACTATGTGACCGCAAGGTCACCAACTACTAGTCGGATAAGGCCCCACACGGCCAACATAAACAACTAAACATACGCACGGCCTCACACGCCTGAAGCACAACTAACCACAGGGAAATATATACAGTTTGCAAGCCTTCTAAGAATACTAATAAGATGGTCGGGACAAAGGGCCCGACCTACCCGTACTATACAACAAAATAAAAATAGTAATAGACCTCTAAATATCAAGCCCTCGGGCGACGTGAGCCGATGACTCTGTTGGCCGATCACGAGGGTCGACGCCTGCCCATAGGTACCTATAGGCAAGTAATGCAGCACCCCAAACGGGCATCAGTACCACTGGTACCGAGTATGTAAAGCAACCGAGCATAATCAATATAAGAAACAATACTAGTAGTTCTAAATAGTAGTATCTCGAAACTTCTCTCGTAGGCGGGGATCTGAAATAAGCTTATCCGTACTGAAGGTAAGGTAGAAGCATACCTCTCGACGTGGCAACCTGCTGTCTATCAGCTAATAAATAACATGTATATACGTATATAACATACAAGGACCTATACCAGCCCCTATGTTTCCAAGGTGTGCCAACCAACACGCCTATATACCTACCCGTCAAACCATCCAAAAGTAAATCACTCCACTACGCCTACTAACTACGAGCACCTCTTACCGATTCCCCCTGGGTCTCCAGCTCGGACTAAGACCTATGATATATAACTGTATCTGAGTTCGGAGGACTCCGTACTATACTACTGACCGTATCTCGTATCCTGTAATGCTATGTCATCAACCTCATATGGGGAATGCTCCACTTCATCTTCGTCCTCTAGCAGACAAAGATACCAGTCCTTGGAGTGGCGTATCCCCACCCTCAGTGAGCGAGTCGACAAAGCTACAACCCAGGGGCGGCGAGGGACGCTCAAAGGGTGCCTCATAGCACAAAGTGTCTCAACAAACAATAATCAATGCATAGTACATGCATGTTCAATTTGAAAATACTATCCATGTTTTGATATACGATTCTTATTCTATTTTCTGCATTAAAATTGATTCTACATACTGAGCTATACTGTATATAAAATATTATCCGACTGTCCGATATTGCTCTCTACTAACTTTTATTCTAAATATAACATAAATATTATAAAACATGCTTGGCGGATTCGCATCGACTCACCGACTTTTAGGTTCTTTATTCTAGACTCCACTCTATTTACTATTTTGGGATTGCTATCTTTCCGAAGAACTAGCTTTACATACTTTCCTTTCTGATTTCTCGACTATCCGCATAGTTCGGCCGCATTTCCGCTATTTCTCCCAACCGTATTCATATATATATCAATTAGAACTAAATACAATAATATTCCGAAAGAAAATATCACTTTTAATATATATATAACCCAAACTTTGATTTATCTAAATACGCCCAAAACTCAGTATTTCCTGTGAGTCCAAGGGAGAAATACTCACTTTAGGGCTAGGAGTATATTGACACTAATTTGGAGAAATTCTACTTACCTTAACCCGGTAGCACGACAATTCGTCGGCCGAATTTCACAAACTAAACCCGCAGAATGCTCCTTGCCGCTTAATACCTCACTACCCAAGGTTATACTGAGTTTGGACCGCGTATAACGGCGTAATCGAAAGGAAATTCCTCAAACCCTTTGCACCCTCTATTTCTCTTCGTTCTCTCCGAAATTATAAGAATTCCTCACTTTAAACCGAAGTGAAAGGTTTATATATACTTGCCGACAGGCCTCGTGACACGCCGCTGACCACTTAGGCCCTCCTCCGTGGCACGGTGCCATCAAGGAGGGGTTCTGCCCGCTCCTCCCCGCGACGGTTCGACGTGTCACTTATCCTATCTTCCCGAGCCTTTTCCTAGCAAGTATGGCATTCAAAACCTTAACCAACATGCGAATAGGCCATCTACATGTCAAAAATTTATGTGGTGTAACATCCTCCCCTTAAGAACATTCGTCCTCGAATGTAAACTTCTACTTATAGGAACCTCTTACTTTCTCGACTTATTCTCGAAAAAATTTTGGCGTAGTTTCTCCCCGTAATATGGACTATCTCAAAAACCTGAAATGCAGAAAGTCCAATACAGTACTCCACACAATACAATAGCATACATCACGTAAAGACTAGAGTCGACTATCGCATTCATACATGTAATATAAAGCGCTTTCATATGGTAACAATACTAACATACCTCTTGGCCGACTAGGCTTGGAATAAGTGAGGATATCTCGACTTTCATGTCTTTCTTTGCTTCCTAAGTCATCTCTCCTCGTTTTATTACGCCATAGTACCTTGACAATAAGCAATATCTTTAGTTCTTAATCTACGAATTGCCTGTCTAATATGGCTAATGGAATTTCTTCATAGGCCATCTCTTCAGTAACTTGAACATCTCGACTAGGGACAAATCGCACATGGGTCTCCTATGTACTTTCTAAGCATAGATACGTGGAAAACAGGATGAATGAACTCTAATTATGGAGGCAAGTTCAACTTCTCGTTGCCACTTGGCCTACTCTCCGTCGAATCCGATAAGGCCCAACAAACAAGGGACCGAGTTTACCTTTCTTGCCGAATCTCATCACCCCTTTCATTGGAGACATTTTCTCAGAAATACCCGGTCGTCACACATGAGGTTTCTGCGCCGCACATCAGCATATGATTTCGGCGGTTTCAGCCGTAGGCGTTCTCCGATAAGATTTACCTTTTCCTCTGACGATGAATTATATTCGTCCCACTAACGCCGACTTACTAAACCTAACCGGGCGATCTACATTTTCTCCCATGGCCAAGCCTCAAAGGGCGCCATCTAGATAGCTGAGGATAACTATTGTTATAAGAAAAACTCAATGCGACAAATGCTCGTCCCATACCTCCATAGTCCAAGACACACACTCGTAGCATATCCTCGAGCGTCTCGAATAGTGTGTTTCTCCCGTCCATCCGTCCGATGGTGGAATGCTTTTCACCACCCTGCGTTCAGAGACCTCTCTGAAACGACTGCCAAAATCTAGTTGTAAATTGTGATCCTCTGTCAGAGATAATAGATACTGGAACACCGTGTAATCTAACTATTTCGATATACAATTCGGCGGCATCTTTCGGCAGAGAAAGTAGCTTTCATCAAGTAGAAATAGGCTGATTTCATCGGGCCAAATAACAATTACCCAAACAGAATCATGTCTAAGTGTTTGGTACGGGGTAATCCTGCTACAAATTCCAAGTTTACTGCTTCCCCACTTCCAAAGAGGCACAACTATGTCCCGAGTCAATCCGCCCGGTTTCTAGTGTTCCGTTTTTTACTTGCCGGGGTAGTGGCTACAAATTCTCAAGTATTTCCCTCTTCATACCCGGCCACCGTAGATTTCTTTTGATATCGTGGTACATTTTTCGTCGCGTGCCTGGGTGGAGAGAATAGCGGGCGTAATGAACCTCAATCATAATCTGCTGGCAAAACCCTGAAATATCTAGAACAAAAAGGCGGCCCTTACATCGCAACACTTAATCCTCGCTACCTCGAAAAATCCGTGCTTCTCGCTGAACTCTATATTTAAGCCGAATCCGTCAGGATCTTTATATTGCCGTTCCTTTTTACCTCCACAACTAATGACGACACAATGATGTTCTGAATTATCGCCCTGTTGTCCTCTATTTCTTCTACACGAACGGCCAAACCGCTAATTGGTGTATTTCTCTCGCCAACTTCGGCCGCTCGGGCTGCAATTACGCCAAACTCCCCATAGATTTGCGGCTGAGGGCATCCGTTACCACGTTGGCCTTTCTCGGATGATACAGAATGTTCACATCTTAATCTTTCAATAACTCCAACCAGCGACGCTGCTGCAAATTCAACTCCCTCTCGAGTGAAGATATACCGTAGGCTCTATGGTTAGTGAAAATATCCACATGGACGCCATACAAGTAATGTCTCTATCTTTAAGGCATGGATTACTGCGTTAGTTCCAGGTCATGGGTAGGATAATTTTCAGGTTTCCTCAGCTGTCTGGAAGCATAAGAAATCACTTTACCGTGCTGCATCAACACACATCCCAACCCAATGCCTCGATGTCACAATACACCGACAACCCTTTGTACCTATGGTAATGCTAACATCAAGCAGTGGTTAACTGTCTTTTCACCTGGAAACTATGTTCACATGCCTCTGTCCACTGAAATTTACTGCTTTCTGTGTCATCTTAGTCAGAGGTGCCGCTATGGTGGAGAATCCCTCAACAAATCTTCTATAGTATCCTGCTAATCCTTAAAATCATGGACTTCACGGAGGGTAGGTCCGGGCCATGTTTTGACTGCTTCTATTTTTTGTGTGTCTACCTGTATACCAGCATCCAACACAATATGCCCCAAGAAAGCTACTAAGTTCAGCCAGAATTCATATTTGGAGAATTTGGCATACAATCGACGGTCCTTGGAGAATTTGAGCACTCGTCCGTAAATGAGCTCGGTGGTCCGCTTCGGAACGAGAATACACCAAAATATCATCGATAAACACTATCACGAATAGGTCCAGGTATGGTCTGAAGATGCTGTTCATCAGGTCAATAAATACGTTGGGGCATTCGCCAGCCCAAAGGACATGACTAGGAATCTCAAAATGGCCATATCTCGTCCCGAAGGCCGTCTTGGGAATGTCTCTTTCATGGGAATCGAACCTGAATGTATCCAGACCGTAAGTCATCTTGGAGAAATATCTAGCCCTCGTAACTGGTCAAACAAATCATTTATTCTGGGAAGCTGATAGTTATTCTTAATAGTAGCCTTATTCAACTTCCGATAATCTATACACATGCGGAGTGAGCCATCCTTCTTTCTCACAAATAGAACCGGCGCACCCCAAGGTGAAGTGCTCGGCCTCGGAGCAAGTGTCTCTGCCCAACGTATATTTCAGCGCTCCTTTTTACCTTCTGAGTTCAAACAGAGCCATATGATACGAGGAATTGATATGGGTTGAGTGCCTGGTAGCAAATCGATTGAAAAATCTATTTCCTTTCAAGGAATACCGTAGCTCATCTGGAAATACTTTAGGGATTTAATTCACCACTGGAATGCATCGGAGAGCTCTGGAGGCTCTACCCAACATCCTGAACTCTGAAGGTTGTAAATGCATCCCTTAGCTATCAACTTCCTCGCCTGAAGGTAGGAAATAAACCTACCTTTTGGTGTAGCTGTGCTACCCTTCCACTGTCGCTCCCTTTTGGAAAGTGGAATCGGACCGCCTTGGTCCGACATTCTACGTTGGCATAGCATGCACCAACCAACCATACCCATAATGGCATCGAAATCAATCATTCTAGTTCTACCAGATCTACTATGGTTTGACGATTAGCAACCTCTAATGTACACCCTTGATAAATCCCGATAGCTATGTTGAAAGTCACCGACGGGTGTAGATACTAAGAAGGGTTGTCAAGCAATTTTGGTGCAACACTAAACTTCCGAGCCACAAATGGGGTAACATAGGACAAAGTAGACCCCGGATCAATCAATACATAAACAGGGTATGAGAAAATAGTCATCATACTTATTACCACACATCTGAGTTTCGAGTCCTACCTCCCTAGTAGTGCATAGGTACGGCTTGTGCCCGCACCTGAACTAGGAGGCTCCCTGATCTACCTCGCCTCTACCTGCTGGATCTGAGGGCCTACCCCTGCCGAGGCTGCTGGACCTCGCGGCCCTGCTGATGCTCTGCCTTTGCTATCACGGCTACCCCGTCCCCGGCGACAATCTTGCATCCTATGCCCTTCCCGCCATATGTAACACCCGTGAGCAATATCTTCAAGCTCCGAGGAGTCGATTGCAACAGGGCAGGTGGAAATGTGTATCCGCCCGCTCTACCCTCCTTGATGAGGAAAATCCACTATCCAGAAACTGCCACCAGACTCTTAACCGACCCCGACGGGTAAATCTACCTCTCCAGCTGACAAGGCGGGGGTCTAGGTGGCCTATCATAAAACCGTGGCCTAGGCCCGTTTCGAATCTCCCGACCCCTCATCAGATCTATATCTACGACGCTGCTCCTGATTTGTTCATCTCGTTACTCGTTACCGCTGTCTAAGGCTCCTCAACAGCTCGGGGTGAAGGCTCGCACTGAGCGATATCCATATCTTCCCCTCAACGTGGTCAGCTATACACTTGTCATATTCTAGGTTCGCATCCATAATGAATCGGTGAACCCTCGATGGCATGGTATCCACGAAAGCTGGAGCATAGCGGATAAGGAATCAAACCAGAGGGAATATTCACATACACTCCGCCCCTTGCCTGCATGCAAGAACCGGTCCATCCGGCCCGTCTCGATCTCCCGGCAAATAATGGTCAAGGAAGGCCTCTCAAAGTTGGACCAGGTCGGAGGGGCAACATCTCTCCTCGACCTTTCCCCACTGCATCACAAAGACGACAATATCTCGCAAAATGAAATACCGCAACTCAATCGACTGCAGGTCACCTCGTATGACTCCAATTTCGATCTGGTCTAGGGAAACTTGTGTCCTCTCGCCCGATCTCGACCCTCGTGAACCGGGGGACCTAATGCCAAAATTCCTGACCCTTTTGAACTTCCGTGATCCAATTGATGGTTTCATTTATTACGGGTGGCACCGACCGCGCTAAGTGGCCATCATTTGTGCCAACATAAACTACTACACTTCGGAATTTCCCGGGTAGGATGGTGTAGACAATACGTGAGGATCTATCGGAGGCGGTGCAGTTCGAATGGATCCTGGTGAGGTGGGGACCGCTGGAGAGGGCTGTGATGATGCCCCCAGACACCCTTAGATCGGGCCGATATTTCAAATGTAGCTAAGGCATCCCGCTAGTGCCTTCACCTGCTGCGGTGTCCAATCCTCCCGCCCGTAACAAGATGTCGCCGATCTTCCATACTATCTCGTGAACAAAGAGTGGGGTAAGTTCTAGGGACTCCAACCCTATACTGTACTGACTTTTGGCACGCATCAAGATGAAGAAAGATTAACCATCCTATCATGCCTTGCATCCTCCCGCCTATAGTATGTGGTGCACAACACATCCATAGACAAGACTCTACTTAGCACGGCTTGGGTGCACTCGTGACATGACCTGCTCGATACCAAGTTTTTCATGCCCCGCCTTGGGGGACTTGACTGGCACCTGAACTGGCGCCAATACCGAGCCTAAGCACTTCTAGTGCCCTGGATGGCTCTAACTCGATTCGCATGTAATCAACTGCCATATAGCTTATCAGAATACACCCGACCTATTCAGGCTCATAGCCACACTTGTACAACAACAATAGCTAACCGTAATAGACAATATAAGGGAACCTATGTGGGCCGACAAGGCCACCATGCTGACTAGTTTGTACCGAGAACCTAATCGGGAGCAACTACTACGTGACCGGCAAGGTCACCAACTTGATAAGGCCCCACACGGCCAACATAAATAACTAAATATACGCACGACCTCACACGACCGAACACCAACCACAGGGAAATATATAGTCTGCAAGCCTCTAAGAATACTGATAAGATGGTCGGACAGTGGCCCCGACCTACCTATACTATACAACAAAATAAAATAGAATAGACCTCTGAATATCAAGCTCCCATGACATGAGCTGACATGACTCTGCGCTGGCTGGGATCATGAGGGGTCGGCTCCTCATCTATAGGTACTGCAGGCAATCCAGCACCACAAACGGGTGTCGCACTAATGTACCGACTATGTAAAAGTAAACCGAGCATACAATATAAGCAACAATACTAGTAGTTCTAAATAATGTAAAGTATCTGAAACTATCCGAGCTTACAGATCTAAAATATTCTTATCTGTACTGAAGGTAAGGTAGAAGCATACCTGTCGACATGGCGAATTGTCTATCGCCTAATAAATAACATGTATATACGTATATAACATACAAGGACTCATATCACCCCCATAAGCCGGAAGGTGCCAACCAACACACAATCTATATACCCCTACCCGGGTCAAACATCCAAAAGTAAATCACTCGACTCGCCTACTAACTACGAGCACCTCTTACCGATTCCCCTGGGTCTCCGGCTCGGACTATGAACTCGATATATATATAGACCGTGTCCGAGTCCTGAGGACTCGTACCGTACTCGTACTAAATATCTCGTATCTATAATGCTATGCTGATCAGCCTCATATGGGGAATGCTCCTAATCCCATCTTTGTCCTCTTGCAGATGGCATACTACCTCTTGAGTGGCGTATCCCCACCCTAGTGGGCGAGTCGACAAAGTTACTAACCTGTGGGCAACAGGATGCTCAAAGGGTTCCCCGATAGCACAAACAAGACTCAACAAACAATAATCACATATAGCAAGCATGTTCAATATGAAAATACTATCCATGTTTGATATACGATTCTGATTCTCTTTTTCTGCATTAAATTGATTCTCATATTGTGCAATACCGTATCAAATATTATCTCCGACCGTTCGATATTGGGTTTCTACTATCTTTTATTCTAAATATAACATAAAAATTATAAACATGCTTGTTGGATTCGTACTGGACTCAATTCTCGACTTCTAGGTTCTTTATTCTAGTCTCCACTCTATTTACTATACTGGGATTGTTATCTTGCTAAAGAACTAGCTTTACATTCCTTCGTTTCTATTTCCCGACTATCCGGCGTAGCTCGTCGCATTTCCGCTATTTTTCTCAATCGCATTCATATATATATATATATATATATATATATATATCAATTAGAACTAAATACATTAATATTCTGAAAGAAAATATCACTTTTAATATATATATAACCCAAACTTTGACTTATCTAAATACTACTTAAAACTCACATTTCCTGAGTCCATAAGGGAAATACTCACTTTGGGGCTAGGAGTATATTGACACTAATTTGGAGAAATTCCACTTACCTTAGCTCGGTAGCACGACGATTCACCGGCCGAATTTCACGAAACTAAACCCGCAGGAATACTCCTTGCCGCTAATACCTCACTACCCAAGGTTATACCGAGTTTGGACCGCATATAACTGCCAGAATCGGAAGGAAGTTCCTCAAACCCTTCGCACCCTCTCTCGTTTCTTGTTTCTCGAAATTATAAGAATTCTCACTAAATCAAAGTGAGGTTTATATGGGCTGCCTAGACAGGCCTCCGTGACACCGCCATTGCGAGGCCCTCCTCCGTGGCACGCTATCAGCGGAGGGATTCCCGCCGGCTCCTCCCGTGATGTTCGACGTCACTTATCCGGTCTTTCTCTCCGGGGCTTTTCCTAGCATGTATGGCAATCAGTCCTTAACCAACATAATAGGCCATCTACATGTTGAGAATTTACGGGGTGTAATACTTACAAAAAGGAAGAAAACATTTTGTTAGCTACGCTCAGAGGCCCTGTGGAGTATTTATCACCTTCTTTTAATTTTTAATTAGATGCTTTGGGGACATAGCATGATTCAAGTGTGGGGTGAGGAAATTTCAAAATTTTGTGCTTAATGATTTCGGGTGAAATTTAGTGCTTGATAGGTATTGGCCGAGGGAAAATTTTGAGTTGAGCATGATTCTCCACCTGCTGGTTTTTCTTTTCAGTTCTTTTTCCGATAGGGGGCACTTTGAACCAAGAATAAAAATTTTCTTTTTGTCTCGTACGTTGTTGTTTTTAGTCATAGTTAGGGACTATTTCCGATGATGGATGGATAACGACTCTGTTTTGATGGAAAATTAGTCAATAGGTTTTAGTTTTTTGAAGCCCGTAGCTAATTGATGGCTTGATGTTCTTGTTATGTGCTATACATGATTGAGAGATGCAAGTGTGGTTAGTGTTGAAGCATGTAAGAAGTTGTGTAACTCTATTTGAGACACCAAGACTCTTGAATGTGACTCTATGTGTTTAAAGCTTAATTTTGAACTCTTGTGATTAGCTAAGTTGGTGAGTCTGTGGAATTTGTCTTGAATTGAGCATGTGCTGTGAGTGTAAGGTTTTGAATATTCCATGCTATGGTGTAGTGTTCAGAACTTGTTCCCGTGTGTATACAAAACGAAATAAAGGATGTTGATTGTAGGAGATGATTTAGGAGTTTTTTGAATGAGCCTAAGTTTTATCCATCGCTTTACCTACCTTAAATGTCTCGATCTTAGTTAGCCCCATTTGAGCCTTAAGCCTATTCTTGATAGCTACAACATAAGATTAATCCTTTTCTTTTAATAGCTTTGAAGTTGCTCCAAAACCTCCTAAGCTACTAAGTGAAAAAAATCCAAAAGAGTAAAGGGAGTGAGAATCGTGTAAATTAAGGAAAAAGAAGAGTTGTGGGAGTTGAGAAAATATCAGAGGTGCACTTGTTTGAAATGGTAGAGTATTATAGGGAGTAAGAGAACAAAATGAATGTAAAAGTTGCTTAAGTACTCCTTACAACTAAGCTAAGAGTGCCTAAATAAATAGGGGAAAACAAAAGAGGAAATTTTAAGGTGAAAAGAATGAAGGTGAAGTAAGAGAAGAGATGTCCGTAATGAACGTGTGATGCATTAAAAGCGCTTTGGGGAAGATAAATACTATTACAGGAAAGAATAGTGTCTACCCGTCCCTTAAGCCGACATCACAAACCGATAAGTCACTTGATCTACGGTTAAACATTCTTAAATTAGTGGAGTAGAACACTAAGGGCAAGCTTATGGGTCATCATTAATTCTTGGCATGTGAATTATTTGGTGAGAGTGAGCTTAATTTTTATCCATATACCCATACACGGTAAGGATTTGGAAAATTTCGAAAAAGGGTGTAACTTTGTTGAGGGCACATGTTTAATGAAGGATAATATTCATGTCGGATTTCTTGATCAGTTGATTTTCATGAGTTTGTTGAGATTGAGAGTCGATTCTTGAGGTTAGGAAGTCTAAACATATTCATATTTTCTTGATGGTTACACCGCATGTGCTATATTTTTAACTTTCATCTAAAAACAATCGTTGTAGCCGTATCTTGAATTGTCTTGCTTCAATTAACTATGTTTGAGTCTTCGTGTGTATGGGATGTAATAGAGTTGTTCGAGGACGAACAAGACTTTAAGTGTGGGGTAGAGATCTTGGGCATAATTACGTGCCCAAGTGCTATTTTATAGCTTAATTTAATACAATTATACACTTACATTTTATGTGATTTTTGTAATTTGGGTATACGCTAATCAATATGATTAGCCCTTGTTTTGTAGGTGAAAATACATATGAGGGACTAAATAATGATAGGTGAAGGAAGGAATGGAGTTGGAAGTGAATTGCAAAGATGGCAAGAAAACATTCTATGGAAAGGCTGGCCGCGCTGTGCAAAGGTGACACGCCGTGCGTGTGCCGCCCGCCGCGCGCCACGCCTAGCCAAGGCCACGCCAAGGCCCATGCGCACCAAATGCCGCACCCAAGGCGCCTGCTCGCTACTGCGGTGCCACGCACCGCGCACGCCATAGGCCGTGTCACGCTGGGCCATCGCAGACAAGCATCATGTCACGCCGGTTGTCGCGCCATGCCTAGGCCAAGCAACATTCAAGTGTAAACCTAAAGGGGTTCCTCCGCGTTACTCCGTGGCACGGAGGCAAATTGGTGCGTTCAACTCCATGCCACAGCCATTTGCGAGGCCAGAAATTTCAAATTTCCTATTTTTTTACTATAAATTAAACCCTTAGCTTGTAAAATCATTTGTCATGAAATATTTTCTGAAAATGATAGAGGAGCGAAGAGAAGTGAAGAACTCACCTAGGGTTCACTAATTTTACATTCTCTTTTACCTATTCTCGATAAGAACTCTACTTTAACGATGTTTTTAAGTTATTGCTAACATGAGTACAAACCCTTCCCCAGGGTTGAGGCCACGTGATATGATTGTAATGCATGAATTCATTTTGGTTTGAGATGTTAATTGTTGTTTTGTCTTACATTCTTTATTATGATTGTTTCTATGCTTCTGTCACCATGAAAACATACATGTTACTAGGTAAAAGCTTGAGAGAGTAACCCAGGCTAGAACAAGAGAATGTAGGGAGTGTTCTTATCTTACGATAGATTCACGTTAGGATAGAAATTATACCTAATTTGCCTTTTCTTGGTTGATAAAACGGGATGATAACAAGACATCAAGCTTAGAATTGTTACCCACCACTCCGTTAAATGATTAGAGGTTTGAAAGTACACAACCAAGGGCGTAAACCCCGTAAACCACAGCCGCGTAGTTGAATTGCCTACGAACTAGAATAAGCATCCTCGCTCACAACAATGCAGTGAAGCTAGTTTGTCGTGTTTAGAGGCTCAAGAAACCATGAACATTGCATTTTCCAGCTATGTGAGACAACAATTGATAATTTCATACTTAAACTATTACAAAGTGTAGCATTACATGATTATCCGACCTTAGCTCTAGCTGTTTATATTGTTTCCAAATTTTTTGTGGCCACCCCAAAACCTAATTATAATTTACCAAATCTATAATCAACACTTGTGAAGGTTAACCTTACACTTGAACTTGATAACTCGTTAAATTGGTCCAGTCCTCGTGGGTTCGACAACCGGATCTTAAAAAAGGCCATTGTATTACTTGTACGACCGCTGCATTTCTGCGTGTGCACCGGAGCAGCAACAAGAGCCTTGGTAGATGTTAAAGATGGCTAACTAAAATTCGTGATAAATAAATAGGAGGTCACTTTTAACATATGCCGATCTATGAAGTATCCCAATGAGTTTTGGGTTGTCTCGCAATCGATGATGATTTTAAGTTTCTTGATGAATTTTCGTAGTTAAGAGACTTATGTCGTGCCGCGACGTTAGCACTTTTGGAGGCACCGAGCTGCTAGGATTTACAAAAGACTTTCAACACTCAAACCGAGAAAATAAATATGAACTTAGTGTTTAAGTGGGATATAAGGCATTTTTCCTTTAATTTCGTGATGAATTGATGTTGGACTTAAAAATGGCAAAAGAAGTTCCAAAGATGCAAAATAGGCTTAATGTGCGCACTACAAGATACGAAATATAGGAAGGACCTATCGTACTAGGTCCATGAAAAGTTGCGTAAGGCTTAAGGTGCAATAGAGGCAATGTATGAGTCTCGGTACGAATCGTACCAAGATGGTAGGAGTCGACGAAAAATTGTGACAAAATTTAGAAAATTTGGCATAAAAGTGTTGACTCGGCTATGGGAAGGAATGTACGACTTCGTGGGAAGTTAAGGTACGAGTCGTACCATGACGGTCGTGGTTGAACTTCAAAAGAATTCCAAAGTTTTAGAATTAAACTACGAGAGCTCGCATGGGTCGAGAAGGGAGGTGTATGAATCGTAACTGGATCCAACACTTAGCCTAAACTCATCCAACAATGCAAGGTACGAGCAGACAACTACGAGCCGTAGGGAAGCCGTTATGAATCGATTCTGGCTCGTGAAGACTATGGCACCAGATATGAAAATTCATCCAGTTTGCCTAGAAAAAGGATTTTTGTGTCTGTATAAATACGTTTTAGGTTTTATTTTTCTGTAGACAATCATAGAGAAGGGAAGAAAGTGAGAGAGAGAGAGAGAATTGAGCTGATTCAACTTGTGATCAACCTTTTCTTGAATTCATTTTGTTCTTGCTACTTGTTTTTAAGATTTTGCAGGTGAGTAATTAAAGGGAAGTGTTTTTCTCAATCATTATTAGGTATTGATTTTTATTCTTAACCATGAACGTTAAATCACAACTTTACAACTATGAAAGCCTAAACCTCCAAAGCTAGGGTTATGGGAACCATGGTGGATTAACAAGCTAGGGTTACTCAAGGTGATTTTAAAACCAATACCAAATACTTATATGGTATTCTTTTCATGCTTAAACGTTTCTTAATGGTGCGCAACATTAAGACATGTCTGAATTCTTTACTTGCTTTGGTCAAGAGGTTGGAGATTAGGAAAAAGAATTACAATAGAGCCTTTGATCTTGATGATCATTATATTAACTTGAGTTGCAGTCGCAGGATAGTTAAATCTGGAACTTAGTGATAACGGATAGTTTGAAATCGCTCATAAGACTTGGTCGAGTGATTGAGTATAGCTCATTAATGGGGACCGGCTCTGTCATTTGAATGAAACCTAAGTTATAGTTCTATAAGTAAGTATTGGTGATAATCACGAGTGTATACCCAAAGCAGTTATGAACCCATGGGGAACACAAACCCTAGTTATCCTTTGATATTGACTTAACACCAGAATTTTAATATTTTTTTATTATTGATTTTCTTTAGAATCCCCCTATTTCGAAGTAACTACCTCACAAGTTCAATTATCGGCTATAATCCAGTCTCCTTATTCCATGTGGGTTCGACCCCAACCTCTAGTTGGGTTCTTTATTGACAATGTCCGCTTCTCACTTCAGTAAGAGGTGTGGTTTGAGCGTTATTAGCAACCCATGAGGTGGTTTGGTAAATTTTGAGTAACCAGACCACCTGCATTGTGCCACGACGTTAAATCAGGTGTTTCTTGGTAGGCAACCCAAGTATCTTAATCTTTGGTTTGTTCAGTGCGCAGGTGAAACAAAAACTGATGGGAGAAAAATTATAGACCAGACTAGTGCTACGGTTCTCAGTATGACTAGTAAGAGCTTTGTACAGGACTAGTACCAGTCGTGGTAAAAAATAGAATCCAGAATTCATGTTACAGGTGGTCATTACGACTTGTACCCTGATTGCACGAGTCATTGTACTCACTGTAAAGATGAATTGCATGAAGTGCACAGTTCATGGACATTGACATATGGGTAAATGTATGAATCGTACCTTTGTGGTACGAGTCATAACATGCACTCATGGGTCCCTAGGTAAGTTTCCTAAGTCTTCTTCTACGAGTCATAGGAACGAGCCATAGGTCAAACCTACAACTCGTGGTATGAGTCATGACGGGCTAAATTAATCAACTTGACCCCACTCGTCCTAGATTCCTAAAATTCATCCCTAACTTATTTAAATCAAAACCCTTCAGACCTTAACTCCCACGCGAACATATACTTTGAACCCACGAATCTCACCCATGATTTTCATACCTGTAACTCAAAATCCCAAGCAATTCAAGCTTGAATTTGTGACAAATTACATTTGCACAGTCACAATTCCTACTCTAATCACTAAAATGAGCAAGAAGTTGTGCAAATCCTTGAAAATTCAAGTATGTAAACATGGTCAAATTACAAAAAATTTGCTTTGTACAAATTTATACACCTCAATGATTCCTCAAACTCACTGAAAATGGGTTGAGGAAGATGATCATTGGGTTTTGTGATTCCATTGAATAGGTAGAAATATGAAATGCCAAACACTAAACTTGATTGCTAGAAACGAGTTATGGAGTATGCTATATGATGGGGTGCATTGGGTAGATGTAATTAATGAGCGTTGGTAGCATAAAATAGGGAAGTCTGTGTACCCAAATCAAACAAAGCATTTTCTTGAATAACTAAACTAACCAAGGCCAGGACAGGCTTCATGAGCCTTCTTATGACTCGTGGTTTGTCACTACGACTCGTAGGAGGGCTCATTGGGACTGTCCTAAGCCATTTATGACTGAACCTGATGGTACAAAACCTGGCATGACCCATAGTATCCTACTATGAGTTTTACCATGTAATCATACCATAAATTGGAAAGGGTCAAAGTTCATAAGAAACAGTACGATCCTTACTACGACTCATGAAAACAAAGCATGATCTGTAACATGAGTCATAGAAAAATACAGAAGAACACGGTTTGGGGAACCCTTCAGTACGACTTCTAATACGAACCATACCATCACAGTACGAGTCATAAGTAGGAGAATTGATAGGCTCATCATGAACTATGAGTCTTAGTATGAGTTGTACCACCATGGTACGACTCATACTGTAGACTTGTGGCAAAGTTCAGAGGGTATTGTTCTCTCTTTCTTTTTCTCAGATCATGCATACTCACCTTTTTATCCATAGGTACAATGACGCTAAAAAGGATATCAAAGAAGAAGCCCCAAGACAAGCGGGCTAGAGCTAAGATAGCTGTAAGGAGGGCATTGAGAGATGAGCCCTCTGACTTTGATCAAGCAGGAAGCTCCCCTAGTGGTTCAGTGGAAGAGTACCAAGTTGATACTTACAACACTGATGAGCCAGGGACCACTAGGGCTCAATCCAAGGTACAGGGAGAAGCTACTTCTGCTGCTCCGGCCACTGCTCCCCAGTCTGAAGAGGGAGCAGGAGAACATGTTTAACAGTTTGGGAGTGGCTATAATGAGGAAGAAGGGTTCGAGGAGGCCCAATCCAAAGACGAGGGCAATGAGGCCACAGAGGAAGAAGGTGACCAAACTCCACCTCGAGAGAATCGTACTATTAGGTGGAGAGTACTCGATGCTCAGGAGATATACGAGCAGGGTCTTGCTCTCACCTCCAAGAACCATCTGAGGCGGAGCATACAGGAAGGACCGCGGATCCTCACCAGCTCCTTGAATGAGGTAGAGGAAATGAAGCGGATATTTAGTTTCTACATAATTTAATAAATGACTAAAACTCCGGAGAAATACAATACTGCAATGGTATGAGAGTTCTACGCCAATTATTTCGCCACGATGGAGCAATATGAAAAAGGTGGGTAGAAATTGAGAGA
Source organism: Datura stramonium (assembly GCA_018107945.1). Lineage (NCBI taxonomy): Eukaryota > Viridiplantae > Streptophyta > Magnoliopsida > Solanales > Solanaceae > Datura > Datura stramonium. The sequence continues at coordinate 372,541 of JACEIK010000585.1, forward strand.
ACAAGCATGGTAGTATGAGGTCGCACAGTTGACATCTTCAAGCATACTATTTTTTGGGTACTTTATGGGACATAATCCAGAGCTTCAGACATGACAACTGAATTTGATTACTGAATAGATGCACTGAAAAAGGTAAAGCAGCTGGGTTATGAGGAGAGTCAGACCCAAATTGAATAGATAGTTGGGGTTCTAGCAGATGATAAGGAGGACATGGACTGGGTGTCTAGTGGAAATCAGGTCACCAAAGACTTACTAAACTTCAAAGCTAAGGCCTACTGGACACTAGTCCTCCCCTAATTAGCACTGTCGGTTAATGACAACACCCTCGTGCAGATAGAGCAGCGTTGGTGGTGTGTATCATGTCAAGATACGCCATCAATATTACAAGGGTCATCGCAGAGGAGATCCGAGACCGGGCTTTGGGATTGAGCACTACCATCTCATTCCCAAGTCTCATGTTCAAATTATGTGTTGAGGTGGGCCTTAAGGCAAAGATGGAGGTTGATACTATGATTAGAGGCCAGAGGATTGCAGATATAGGTTTAATTCAGGATAAGATGAACTAGGTGAATCGGGTTAGACTTCCTACCGCAGTCCCAATACCATGGGTACCCAAGGGTGAGCATATTGACGCCCTAACCTCAGTGGACCAGGATGAGATGCCGGCTATAGAAGCCATCCACACAGAGGTAGCTCCTAATACTTCATCTGCACTTTTGAGCAAGACCCCAACTGGATATGTATAGGTCCCACATGAGTTCCTCCATAATATGGCTAAAAGGCTTATGGTGACCGAGAGAAAGGTTCAATCTATGACGGAGAATGTCAAGCCTTAGGTGAAGGCAGAAATTGAGGCAGCCATGAGGGTGTTGCATTTTCGGATAGATAGCTTCGAGCGCCGCTTCAATGAGCGCCTAACTGAGCATCCAGACACAGGAAACCTTAGGGAGGAGTTAGGGGATCTTCATAGCCAAGTGACCGAGTTGTCTTCTAGACAACCGGCAATTCTAGCAACCCCCACTCTTCTAGACTTAGACGTGGAGCTTAATGAGAGCTAGATTTGGAGGCTTATTGGGTCCCCCCTGCTGCTAGTGGAGGAAAGGGCAAGAAGAGGGTCTCAAATGACGTTGGAGACGAGCCCTCAAAGAAAAGGAAAAATAAGGAGAGAAAGGAAAGCAAGCGGGCGAGATTGGAGAGCCTGCGAACTCATGACGCACATACGTCAGAGTTGCAGGAGCGAGGAGCTACACCACTGCCCAAAGAGTGCTTACCGGTGGTGAGGACCCTTTGAGAGAGCCACATTTAGCTAAATCCGATACTGAGGTTGCTGAGGTGACTGTTACTATGGGGGGGTAACCAATTCCCCAATTGACGTCCCATTGAGTGCGCCGGCCACCACTAGCGCCACTATTATAGCGGAGGTACCGCCTTTGCAAGATGACAGGAGCGCTTAGTGTGCCACAAGTATGTCCCTTTCCCTTGTACTTACAGTTGATGCTTCCTGGACGAAACATGTTTTTCAAAGGGGGGGTGTTACTTGTAGTTTTTGGGTATCTTGTTCGTCCGATGGTTTCTCTTGTCGTATTTCTTTTCCCTCGGACATGATATCTAGTAGAACCAAAATGTTTATATTGTTTTTGTTATTCTTTTAATTAGAAGTAGCTTAGGATTACTTTATAGCCAATAAATGCATTAGTTTGATGTTTTTGAAAAAATTGACCCTGTTTAAAATTTGTTGATGTTAGATGTGTAGTTAATTGCAATTGCATGACTTTTGTAGATCTTCGTATAGAATTTACATAATTAGCATGTGTAGTTGTAGCTTGTTGTGCATAAACTGGATAGGTAAGATTCAATGTAAACTGATACCATGAGTGAGTGAGGATTCATACCTAGTTCAATACTGCATTGAAGATCTAGAACTTGCCTGGTTGGTGTTTAAAGAAGTTTTAGGATAGTTTGTTAGAAAATGATCATAGGCCATTTTTTTATTTTAGCCACTTTAGCATAAATTACCCTACCAAATAAAATGAATCCCTTGATCCCGATTTTGAGCCTAACATTGACCATTTTTCTTTGATTAACCATCATCTTTCCCATTATTTATTATGAACCTGTTTTGGCCTTGGTCCCTACTTGGATATTGTGAACCTCAACTCAGGCAAAATGCCTAAGTTGAGGGTGGCTATAGTAGGGAGGTGGAAAAGAAAGAAAAGAAAGAAGTTAAAGAAAGGTGAGGTGTAGTGTGAAAAGAAAAAAAAAGCTGAGAAAGAAAAGGAAAAGAAAAGAGAAAAAAATGAAAAAGATGAGAAAAAACACACAACACCCACATATTGCATTTAAACGGAGAAAAGGGAGGAAAAGTTGAAAAAGTAAAAAATGGGGTAAAAAGTGAATGACTATGTAGTTTCAAGGAGGATTTAGTCACTAAATTCTTTATCTACCATACCTAGCCCGAAGCCTACATTACAAGCTGAACAAAGTCCTATAGTGATCCTAGCCTAACTGTCCAAAGATCCAAAGCAGAGAAAATAAGGGCAAATCTATGGTATCCGATTTGCGTATTTAAAAATTCTTTGTGAGAGTAAGAGTCTCATTTGCTTAGTTCCAAGTTTTACAATGTATATATCTGTGAGTGTTGGGGACTTTATTTACTGTGAGGGTACTTTGTTTGTGTTGTATTTTACCAAATTGTCTATGTGAATAGTATTGGTGATACTCAATTCTATGCTAATAGTTAGATGTCATATCTTGATCCCTGTATGTCATTGGTTGTGGTTATATGTATGCATAGCTGACTTAGTTTGAAGGGAAAAAGGGTCATTAGCTAATTGTGGTTCATAGTGCAAATTTTGTTGTGTTTCTATAGGTATTCTAAGTTTACTTTCTAGTTAAGCCTTGTTTTTTGTTTTATTTTCTTTGCCTAAGGACATGAAAAGTCATAAGTTGAGGGTATTGATGTGTTGTGAGTTTACAATACTTTCAACTCTTAAAACTGGAAAATAAGCATGGACTTAGGTGTGGTATATGGATATGAGGCACTTTTACTTTGTTTTCACGAAAAATAGATGTTGGAGTTGAATTATGCAAAAAATAGAGAAAATTGCAGAAAAGTGGCTAAGTAAAGATCTCAATACAAGTCATACCATCTTGGTACGAGCCATACTGAGAGTCGTGGAAAATTCCAGGCCAAGAGTGTTGAGGCAAAGACAACTTACGACTTATGGTACAAGTCGTACTATAACAATCGTAGAAACTTTAGAAAATGTTACACAGGCTAAGTCTCCTGATAGGGGTAGCAACCACAAATCGTGAGATCTACCTAAAACCTGTACCAAGGAGCCATGATAAAGTTCAAAGGAAGTGAATACTAGAAGGTCTCAAGGTACGAGAAGGAGTCACGGGTCGTAGAACCGAGGTAAAGTCGTACCAAGCCAATCATGATAAAGTTCAGAAGATTATTGCCAGAATTCTTAGTATCAAACCATGACTGATTGTACGAATTGTAGGTTCATGTTACAATTCGTACCAGTTCACAATACTTAGCCAGATTCAGCAGATGTCAGCCAACATATGAGTTAAGGTACGACCCGTATAATATTGTTATGGGTCGTATGTGAAGTCAGCGGCAGTTTCAGCAGTTTTCCTGTTTACTTAGGAAAAGGTTCTAAATATTTATATAAATACTTTTTAGGTTATTTTTAGTAAAAAAAAAGAGTTGGAAAATACAGGAAACACATTGAGAGAAAAATTGTTGTTAGCTTTCTATTCAAGTCTTGGAGATTTTCTTGCTTTGATTTTTTTCATTGTTCTTAAATAATTCTTCATAAATTCTTGCAATAATCAAGTGGGTTTTCTTCTAATCATCTTTGTGAGTATTAAAATTATGTGTTTGTCTATGAATGCTAATAATTTTCTTACAATCATGAGAGACTAAAGCCTCCACAACTAGGGTTGTGGGAACCATGGTGAATTAACAAACTAGGGTTGCACAAAGTGATTCTAAACCAATGCTAAACACCTGTATTGTATTCTCTTCATCTTTAATATTTCTTAACGAAGCTCAACCTACGGTGTCTGAATTTGCTTTCATGATACCATAAGTATNCTCTTCATCTTTAATATTTCTTAACGAAGCTCAACATTAGGGCTTGCACAAATTATTTACTTGCTTGAACCTAGAGAAATAGAGATTTGGAAAAGAGACTTACAACAAAGCCTTGATCTTTATGGGTCATTGTATAACTTGAGCTGCGGTTGCAGGATAGTTAATTTGGGACAAATTTGATAACTGTTGAAGTAAAGTCGCTCATGAGACCTCACCTGGTGATTGAGTATTGTCATTCAATAGAGATGAACCAGTCATTTGGATGAACCCTAGTTATAAAGTTCTACAAGTAAACATTCAGATAAATCACAATTGTAAAACCCGAAGTAGCTATGAACCCATGGGGAACACTCACCTTAGTTAATTTCATAATCTTGATAAACAACAATCGATTCTCATTGCTTTTATAAAACACCCTTTTTTGGAGATACCACACTTAAAAGTTTAAATACTAGTATTATTTTATATCTTGACCATATTTTATGTGGGATCGACCCCAACCTCTGTTGAATTCTTTATTGACAACGTCCTATTCATACTTTTTCAGGAGTGTGAGTTTGACCATTATCAATAGCTGGGGAAAGGAACTGCAATCCCAAATATTGAACATCTGGAGCTAAAAACTGAGGAGTGACTGACTCCGAACTGATATACATGATTGAACTGAATTCATGAATCACACATACATGCACTAACATAAAAAGAACTAAGAGACATGAACTAGACATGAAATTGAATAGAGTACAAAGGAGGAAATTGATACCTCATGCTGGAACTGAGTCGGAAGGGAATAAATATGGGTATTTAGCCATCATATCTGCTTCGGTCTCCCACGTAGCTCCTTCAATAGACCAATTTCTCCACAAGACTTTTACCGAAGCTACTTCCTTGTTCCTCAAACTTCCGAACCTGACGATCAAGGATCTCAACTGGAACATCCTCGTAGCTAAGGTTAACCTTCACACCTATGATCTCCACCAGAACAACCAAAGTCGAATCATCAATGCACTTCTTCAATAATGATACATGAAAAACTGGATGTACCGAAGCCAATTTGTTGGTAGCTCCAACTCATAGACCACCTTGCCCACACGTCTCACAATCTTGTATGGACCAACATATCGGGGACTAAGCTTCCCTTTCTTTTCAAACCTCATCACTCTCTTCATGGGAAACACCTTCAAGAACACCCAATCATTAGCATCAAACCCAAGCTCTCTCTGTCTAACATTCACATAGGATTTCTATCGATTCTGAGCTATTTTCAGCCTTTCTCTAATAAGTTGAACCTTCTCCATAGCCTCATGAACTGAATCTGGCCCTATCAATGTAGCCTCACCTACCTCGAACCATCCAATAGGGGATCTACATCTCCGCCCATAAAAAGCCTCAAACGGAGCCATCTGAATACTAGAGTGGTAACTGTTGTTGTAAGCAAACTCTATACGAGGTAAATGATCATCCCAACTACCCTTGAAGTCAATCACACATGCTCTTAATATGTCCTCAAGAGTCTGAAAGTCCACTCGGCTTGACCATCTGTCTGCAAGTGAAAAGCTATGGTAAGCTTGACATGAGTACCAAGGTCCGTCTGAAATGATCTCCAAAACTGGAAGGTAAACTGAGTACCTTATCCGAAATAATGGACAAGGTAAATCTATGCAAACGAACTAACTCACAAATGTACAATTTAGCATAATTCTCTGTTGAATCGGTTTTGACCAGTAGAAAATGGGCTTCTTTTGTTAATCTGTCCACAACCATCCAAATAGAGTCATACTGTCGACGTGTGTGAGACAACTCTGTGATTAAGTCCATATTGATTTCCTCCCACTTCAATGTAGGGATACTGATATCTTGTAGCACACCTCCGAGTCTTTGATGCTCCACTTTCACTTGTTAACAATTCGGACACTTAGCCACAAACTCCGCTATATCCTTCTTCATGCATTTCCACAACTAGACTTCTCATAGATCACAGTACATCTTGGTGGAAAATGGATGTATAGAATAGCATGAGCCATGAGCCTCATGCAACATCCATTCTCTCAAGTCATCAACACCCGAAATATACAAATGACCCTAATATTGAAGCACATCATCTCCCCCTTGGGAGAAGATCTCTACCTTCTAATGTTGAACCACTTCTTTCAACTTTACCAAAATGGGATCCTCATCTTTCCTAGCCTTGACCTCAGCCACCAAAGAGGATTTTGAACCATTCTGAATAATGACACCACCATCCGTCGAGTCAATAAGGCAAACCCCTAATCGTGCAAGCCGATGCACATCCTTCACCAAACTCCTTCCTTCCATCCTCCACATGAGAAACACTCTCCATGGATAGCTTGCTAAGGGCATCCGCCACTACATTGGCCTTGCCCGGATAATAAACACTCATGTCATAGTCCTTGAGCAACTCTAACCATCTTCTTTGTCGCAAATTCAGATCATTCTAAGAAAACACATACTGTAGGCTTTTGTGATCCGTAAACATATCCACATGGACCCCATACAAATAGTTTCTCCAAATCATCAATGTGAACACCACTGCTGCCAATTTCAGATCATGCATCAGGTAATTTTTATCATGAGTCTTAAGCTGTCTAGAGGCATACGCAATGACCTTACCATACTGCATCAGCACACACCCAAGACCAACCCTAGAGGCATCACATTACACAACGAATCCATCTGTACCCTCAGGTAGGGTCAATACGGGGGCTGAAGTGAGTCAAGTCTTTAGCTTTTGAAAACTTTTCTCACGGGCATCCGACCATTGAAATTTGACTTTTTTCTGGATCAACTTAGTAAACGTTGCTGAAATGGATGAAAGTCCTTCAAAAAACCTCCTATAATAGCCCACCAAACCAAAGAAACTCCTGATATCCGAAGGACTAACTGGTCTAGGCCAATTCTTTATTTGAGAGTCCACCTACACACCCTCACTTGACACCAAATGGACCAAAAATGCTACCGAGTCCAAGAAAAACTTACACTTGTTAAATTTAGCAAACAACTAGCGATCCTTGAGAGTCTGTAGCACAATCCTCAAATGAGCGACATGTTTTTCCTCGCTCCGAGAGTATATGAGGATGTCGTCTATGAAGACAATTACGAACATATCTAAGTATGGCTTGAACATCCTGTTCATCAAATCCATGAAATCTGCAGGAGCATTCATTAGTCCAAAAGACATAACTACAAACTCATAATGACCATACCGGGTCCTGAAGGCTGTCTTGGAATGTCACTCTCCCTAACTTTAAGATGATGATACCTGGACCAGAGATGTATCTTTGAGAAACACTTTGCACCTTGAAGTTGGTCAAATAAGTCATCAATTCTAGGGAGGGGATATATGTTCTTAATGGTGACCTTGTTCAACTGCCGACATCAATACACATATGAAGAGACCCATCCTTCTTTCATATAAAGAGAACTGGCACACCCTACAGGGACTTTCTCGGTCTGATGAATCCCTTATCCAATAGATCCTTCAACTATTCTTTCAACTCTTTTAGCTCAGCTGGAGCTATTCTGTATGGAGGAATGGATATAGGCTGCATATCAGGAAGAAGTTCAATACCGAAATCAATCTCTCTCTCGGGAGGGACTCCAGGTAGATCATCTTGGAACACCTTTGGATACTCACACACTATAGGAACTGACTAGAGAATCGAGGTTTCGAACGTTGCACCCTTAACTCGAACTAGGTGGTACACGCAATCCTTGGAAATCATCTTTCTGACCTTAAGGTAGGAAACAAAGCGACCTACAGACATAGCTAAACTACCCTTCCATTATAGGACTGGCTCACCTGGAAACAAGAACTCTACCATACGGGTTCAATAATTCACTGAGGCATAACATGCATGAAACCAATCCATATCAAAGATAACATTAAAATCAGGCATGTATAGCTCTACTAGATTGTTTAAGGTGGCTCTTTGAAGGACTGTGATAGGGAAATTTCTATATACCTATCGAGCTCTAATAGAGTCACCGACTGGACTAGAGACTAAGAAAGGTTCTGATAAGATTTCGGGACTAACTCCAAAACTAATAGCAACATAAGGTTTCACATAAGATAGGGTAGCCGCTGGATCTAACAATGCATATACATTAAGATGGAATACTTGTAGCATATCAGTGACCACATCCGGGGAGACTTCCTACTCTTGACGTGATGATAGGGCATAAAACCTGTTCTGATGCTGACCACCACCTGCACTAGTGGATGCACCCTGCTGAGTTGAGCATGCTGGTGGAGCTGCTGAACTGGTAACTGGGTCACAGTCTCTACCATGGCCCTTTCTGGCCGCTGGACAATCTCTGAGAATGTGGACGGGTTTCCCGCACCCAAAATATGCCCCTGAACCTGCTAAGGACTTTATAGTGTGCCTCCTACCACACCTGCCACAAACTGGAATATTGGGCTCTACTGACTTACTCCCTTGATCTTGAGAGCCCGTTGTCTTTCCCCTTTGATCGCGACTAGACCTAGATGGCATACTGGCTGATGATAATGTTGGGGCCGACAATCTTTAGTGGGATTGCTGACAATGTCTGTCACCAGACCTCTACTAGGAAAACCTAAAGTTGTCTGTCCTAGCCCTCTTGGTCTCTCTGTCCTTCTCCCTTATCTACACCGCCTCTATCTGTTGGGCATACAAGACCAATCGGGAGAAGTCAACGTCCTGATGTAGTATGGCAGTCTTGCAATCCTTGACCAAGGAATCTGATACTCCATTCACAAATCTGCTCACCCGAGCCCTCTGATCGACCACCATATCCGGTGCATATTTGGACAACTGGGTGAACTCTAGAGCATACTCTTGGGCGGTCATATTATTCTGCTTCAAATTCATGAACTCGGACACCTTGGTTTCCCTCATCTCCTAGGGAAATAATCGATCTAAGAATGCGGTGAGGAACTCATCCTAACTAATGGGACCCGCTCCGACTCTTCAGCTATCCTTCCACTGCTTATACCATATATGAGCGACCCCCTTCAACTGATAGGAGGATAAGTTTGCAAACTCCTCTCTTGTCACCCCCATAATCTAGGTAATCTTTTGGATCTCCTTAATGAACTCATGTGGGTCCTCATCCACTCTAGACCCAAGAAACACAGATAGGTTCATCCTGAGGAAGTCCCGGACTCTAGTCGTCGTTGAGTTCCCATTCTAGGGAACATGAGCCACTGCCAGCTGATTGACCTGAGCGATCAACACTTGTGCCAAAATCTGAATGGCTTCCCTAAGCTTAGCATAGGCAACCTGCTCCGACACGGGATCGGCTGGGGTTGGTGGGGCTTGCTAATGCCCATCTCCATTTTTATTTCCATGGCCATTCTTGTTGCCATTCCTTCTTTTGTTAACTCAAAGTGGAGGCATAATTCTACAAATGCGTAAAGCTGGAGTTAGAGGAATAAAGAGAGTTGAACTCATAGCACGAGATAGAATCATAAAACAAGGGAACTTTCTTAAAATGTTTCGTATCCTCTTTGTCATAAGCGTGACGCACTTCACACCCATGAAAAAGACTCTACTTAACGCTGATTTCAGACACCCTAGGACACTTCAATACCTACTGCTCTGATATCAAGTTTTTCACGACCTGAACATATGCCCGGATCTAGATATGGAACCTAGAGCCATGAATGGCTCTATGTCGACCCATGGCATGAACATGATAATTAAAGATCAACATATAAGCAAAACTGATAGATAAATTATGAAATAGCATAATTCTGACTAAGAAACCTTTAGCCAACGATAATATCATAACACTAAGTTAGAAGCTGAATATACAAATATATGTTTGAAAAGCCTCTATTAACTGATGAGATGCTAGGACAAGCCCCCAACTATCTTTAAGTATGAAACAAATTGACATAATGATATTGAAAGATAGATTTCCTCAGAGGATGAGGACTCACCCAAGGAAGGGTCTGAACTGGAACGAAAGCAGGACTAACGGCGCGACTTGGTCTGATCGCTAGGACCTGTATCATGAAATGATATAATATAGAGTATGTGGTCAGTACTTGGAATATACTGAGTATGAAAGGTAAGTAAAACAGGCTGAGTAATTATAAACTAAAATCATGTATACTAACATAAGTTATAACATCATAAAAGTAGCAACTACATGTTGATATCTGAAAACATGAATAGTTACAAACTGGATCTCATAACTGAATCAAATGACCCAAAGCTGAAATTGAGATTCATGAGTAAAAATGATAACTTGATCATTGGGTCAAACCTGCTGAAAATACATAATATCATAACTGATAAACATGCATAACTGAGATCATGAGGAATAATGAGAGACTCATCATATAACCGACATTATCACGATAGAGCTTACGTGATCTCAACTATTACAGTCAAGTGGGAAGAGCCTTCACAAGGGAGGTCCCAAAGTAAAATGTGAAAATCCTACGTTGCCACATAGTTCTAAGACCCGGAGTTTTGATGAATCCCTGCCCTACTCGGTGCTTGACACTGCTTTAGAAAAACATGCAAAGTTCTCACCATCATTTTTCAATGAAGTTGAAACCATCGTTTCTCAACAGAGCTGATAATGTAACTACATGCATAATCTGAAATCTGAATACGGGGAGTCCTAGCTCCAAACATACCATAAGTTAAAAATGGAAGTATAGACTCCAAAACCATATGGTAAGATGATTTATTGAAATAAAATGAATCATGAAAACATGCTAAATCTGAGTGGGATTACCCAAAATCTGAAGATCATGTATACTTGAAATAGACTTCACTAGTAAAAATCATAGATTCATATATGGGTAAATTGTAAACTTACATACATGCAAGAAACTTCATCATACTTGAAATCATCAATCATAAACTAAACTTTTTTCATGAACTTGCATAATTGGGTAAAATCTTCTAAAACTTGAACTCATGAATTTATAACCAAATCATGTATAAAATATTCCCATTAATCATCTAACATACTTTAAAACATAGAGAGAATCGACCAAAAGATAATTTGTAAGAATTCTATGAAATTAGATTGAAATTCCTTTTTGACATAACTTGAACTGAGACTTGATTCATGAAATTGAGTAGAATTATGAGAATGATAGTGAAAGGAACCTTCATTCATGGCTTCACATACCTGGGTAACCTGAATCTACATTTGTCTTTGAAAGCCCAAGAGATTTGGAGAAGAACTTGAAGGGTTCTAAGCTTGATCTTCAAACGGAAAACCTATAAACTTGCATGCATGGGAGGAGAATTGCTAGAATAGGCTTAACCCCTCTTAATACACCTCTTTTAGAGCTTAAAACGTCATAGTTTAGGGCTTAAGAGCTTCAAAATTACAAAAACACCCTACTAATTTTGCAGGAAAACTGATACTGCTAGTCCTAACGAGGAACTTAACGAGTCGTTGGGTCCACTAGTGACTCTTGGTCCTCACTCATTTCCTTCACTGTAAAAATCTTCATTTACGAAAATTTCCTCCCCCTACGGGTCACTTGACGAGTCGTTAGGTGCATGTCGACTCATCCCTCCATCGGTTGCCAACACTGCCAATCCCTCCCTTGCACACTTAATGAGGGATGCCACGACTCGTGGGATGACACGATGAATCATCTCCCCACCCATCAAGTTCCGAAATAATACTTAACCGGTCACTGGACGATCCATCAGGTGACTTAACGGGTCACCTGATGAGTCATTATGTGACCTGGTGAGAAATTTCCTGCTTTCTCAGTTTCAACCCATAGGTTTGATATTAGGGGATTTATGATTATTACATAAGAACAATTCTTAAGTGTGAGAAATTCTATGGATACAAATTAAAGTCACAAGGAACCTCTAGCATAAAGTTGAGTTGAGAGTCTTCCTACCGATTGAGTTTTCATATAAGTTCTTACAAGGGTTGACTTCAAATGACCGTAGATCCTATTTTAAAAAGAATTTTTGGATGATTCAAAACATCAAATTAAATTTTTTTGAGTCTTCTTTCAAATGCATCAGACCTTGCATTAATCGGAGTTCGGAGTCAAAAGTTATGAGTGAAACAGCACTAGGCACTGGACGAACCTCAGTATGGATCATCCTTCAACCAACGAACCATCCCTTTGGTCATTGGTTCTGCCAGGTTCCAGCTTTATTTCGGTAGTTTGAGGATATTTTGGTACACTCCTATACTTTTAACTCCTAAATGATGTTGTTTTAGGCTTCCTAAGGTCAGATTAAAGGATCTAACTTAGCCTAATTCCTCACTCTTTTCATAGATCGTAAGATTTGTTTTTCTCTCAAGATCAAAGCTAGGGTTATTCATCAAATTCCTTCAAATATTTCTTGGATCTTCAAGGAAGGTTAAGGGATCATCAAACAGGTATGTAGGTTCATGAATGGAGGGAATCCTTCCACCCTATTCCCAATTTCATCTCTAACTCGTGAATTCAAGTCCTCAATCAAGTTTTGTGAAAATTCTAGATTTAGACCCAATTCAATAAAATCTTATATGATCTTTCTTATGGGTTCAGTTCCCTCATGTTTCAATTGATGAATTATGGTTATTATGGAAGATTTGACCTTGAAATTTCTTATGATTTCACAATTTCAAGTGTATGATGATTTTACCAAATTATGCATGATCCTATGATTTTCAAGTTTATGAGCCTATGATTTCAAGTCATGATATATTATCAAAATATGTATGAAAGTTTATGAATCTTAAGCTTATAAATTTTATGATTTCAAGTTATGAAATTTTATTCAAGCATGTACGAGCTTCACAAAATTAAAGTTCAAGTATCATGGCTAACTCTATGGCATCCTTTTCATGGTTAATTCATGTATATCAAATATTACTATGATTTCATGATTTGTCTAGCCCATGCAATTTCAAGTATGTTTTCATGATGACGACTACGAGCTATGTGTATATTTTTGGGAGTAGTGCCTAGCACTGAATAGGCCAGGGGTTCAAGCAAACCCCGAGTCTTAGAACTACGTGCCACCATAGGATAAGGGATCCTCAATGTTAGAGAATATTTTTATTAGCTAGAGGAATATGGAATCCTCGCTATTGGAAAGTGTCTCCCTTGCCTTAATGGGTGCATGCAGGGGTCGTCATTATTGGAGATTTTCGCCCTAAGTCAATAGTGATATCACATAAAAAACTCACGTTTTATACTATTTTACTCTCACGATCTCTTTTATACTATTTTACTAGCATGTTTACTCACTTAACATACTCAGTATATTCAAAGTACTGACCACATACTCTATGTTATATCGTTTCATGATATAGTTTCGAGCGATCAGTTTCAGCCTCAGCGTTAGTCCCGTTCCCGCAGTAGTCTAGCTCAGTCCACTTTTTAGGTGAGTCCTCATCATCTATGGACATTCAGTAGTTTTATTTTCTTTGTCTATGTTTATTCAGTTTCAGACTTAGCGAGCTAGTTGGGGGTGCTGTCCCATCAAGTCATTTTATAGTTAGAGGCTTTTAGATAGTATGTTAGATGACTTAGCATTGTATACTTGTTGTCTCTGATTATTCTTTATAATGCATTCTAGACATCTATTTATATGTTTATTCCTTACTTTTTGATTTATATATGCTCTTATTCATGCAATGTGTGTTTTGTGGGTTAGCTTGGAGTCATTCGTGGTTCTAGATATCGTGTCTCCACCCGTGGTCCATGCTCGGGTCATGACATGATTGCTTGCTTGTGCCCCGCCCCTACTGGGCTGTGTACCACCTTTACCTGACTAAGTACCACCTCTACTCTTGTGAGTACCCCCTATACCAGGCTAGGCTCCACCTCTACCAGCTGAGTGGTCGCCCCACCCAAGCTGAGGGTGATCCTTGCTGAAAGTACTTCCTCTCTTACCTGTTGTAGTTGGGGCTCAGGAAGTTCAATATAGAACGATTTATCCACCTTGTCTGAATTGGAGACAAAATCTTTGAATGTGGTGACACTCTCCACACTCATGACAAACCTTATCGATCACGGACCTCCGAGCAGGGACTGAGAGATAGTACGTGCCCCAAAATATGAATGAACTATCTTTACCTCTCGTAGTGCTCGAAGTACGCTGACTAGCCCCCAGCGGACCCTCAGCTGATACTTACATCGCTGACTGAATAGGGCGCCTAGAGTACCCTTGAGAAACCAAGGCCCTGGAGAAGGAATCACTAAAATTATCTACCTTCTGAGCCTTCTTCTCATAGCCATCCTACTTAACCACCTCTACATTCTTAACATATTCCACTACCTTCTGGAAAGTCTTACCTGATGAGACCATCTGCAAGACTGAAAATTGGAGTCCCACATTTAGGCGCTTTACAAACTGCCTAATCCTCTCCTCTTCTATGGGTAGTAACGGTAAAGCATACCTGGACAGGGAGTGGAAACAGGCGTCATAAGCTGCAATTGAAGATGTCCCCAGTTCAATGTTGGTAAACTCCTCACGTTTTTGGTCTTGCAAGGTATGAGGTACATACTTCTCTAAGAAAATGGAGTAGAACTGAGTTTATGTCAATGGCAGTGACCCCGCCAGCCTGCACTCCACAAAATTCCTCCACCAGAGCTTAAATCTCCTATCAACTGAAAAGTGACAAACTCTACCCCGTATTTCTCCACTTCCCCTATCTTGTGAAGCCTCTCGTGGTAGTCAATTATGAAGTCGTATGCATTCTCAGCCTCAGTGCCATAAAAGGTGGGAGACTTCATCTTTGTGAACCTCCAGAATAATTCATTCTCCTCTATAGTCATTACCGACACCCTAAACACCGGTCTCGAAAATATACCCATGTTATAAATATCATCCATGCAGGGAGCTACAGCTGCTGCATGTTATACCCCCGAGTGTTGACAGACTGGAGCGACTGGTGCTATTCCATTATCCACTGATCCGCTTAGCTAGTTTAATACCTAATCCAAAACCTCAGAGGAAGGCAAAGTAGTTACAACACCTTCCTGTATAGGTACTAGTACCTCCTCTACTAACCTTTCCTGAACCTCTGAAAGAACTGGAGATTTGGACCTCTCAAGCCGAAACAACAGCTGGAATTTTGCCTCTAGCTGGAGCTACTATCCATCTGTAGCCTTGTCCTCTCCTTTTGGCTGTCTTCTACCAAGGGTCATGCTTCAGCAGCTAGCTCAAATGTCACTTCTCGGACTCCTCTAGAGTGTATCCTCACCATCTGTGAGAGAAAGAAGAAATTTTTTAGATATTAATTTGGATCATCAGATACCAATAGGAATCAAGTAATAGAACGAAATAAAGAAAGAATTAAGTTTTCCTACGATCTTGTAACCTCTCGAAGATAAGTAATGGGCGTCTTTGCACCAATCTGCTAGACTCTACTAGACTTTTCTTGTACAATGAGATTGACAAACCTAGGCTCTGATACCATCTTTGTCACAGTCCAAGTGACCGTGATTGACACCCACGCCAATTTCCCCTAGTAGGAGAACCCTCGTGTCCTAACTAATCCATCCATATGCAACATTCATACTAATAAAATAAATACTTATGAATCAAATAGCGGAAGTCTTAATAAGAAAAGAAAATACTGACGAAACTATCTATTACCACCTCACGAACAAAAGTCATTGTACAATGGGCTATAACAAAACAAGGTCTAAGAGCAGTAAAAGAGGAAAAAAGATAAGTCAATGTTTGGAATCCAAAGAGACATCAAATAAAGAAGGTCTGCGACAGTTTGAGTAGACATCAAATATCATGACTGTCTCGCTGCAGCGAAAATCCCACTGTTGCAGTAGTTCCCACTAACTAGTAGGTCGATAATCCTATACATTTTTTTCATTTCTCAAAACACAAGTCTTCTAACCAGACTTTTCAGAAATTTTCAATCACGCCCTTATACATAAAAGGATGCTCAGGCCTTAATTACCCTGTAACAACAGATGAGTCATTACATCGAATATCAATTAAACCACCATTCATCCCCAAATGGTCAAAAAAAGGAGCAAAGAGCTTAAAGTACCTGACTCAATGAAATGATGAGGGTATCTGCTTCAGTCTCTTAAGTGGCCTCTTCTACGGGACGGTTCTTCCGCTAGAAGTTCATAGTTGCAATCTCTTTCAATCTCAACTTGCAGACCTCTCTATCTAAGATAGTCACTCACTCCTCTTCATAGGACATATTTTCATCAAGCAACACTGAATTCCAATGGATAATATAGATTCCATCACCATGATATCCTTTCAACATAGAAACATGAAAAATAGGGTGAACTACAGACATGCCTGGAGGCAAAGGCAATTTGTAGGCCATCTCCCTATGCGTAGAAGAACCTCAAATGGACCAATGTATCTCAGGTTGAACTTTCTCCATTTTTCAAACCGTATCACACCCTTCATGGGAGACAACTTGAGCAAGACCTGCTCTTCCACCATAAACTCTATATCTCTAACCTTCTGGTCAGCATACTGGTTTTGTCTACTCTGAGCTGCCAAGAGTTTTTTATGAATTACCTTAACCTTTTCGAAGGATTCCTTCAACAATTTAGTACCTCATGGCCTTACTTAAAATACATCAAATCAACCGATAGGGGATCTATATCTCCTTTCATACAAAGCTTTAAAGGGCGTCGTGTCTTGCTTGAGTGATAATTGTTGTTGTATGCAAATTCTGTCAAGGGTAAGAACTTGTCCCTATGACCCTCAAAGTCTATCACACAGGCCCGAGCATATCCTCCAACACCTGGATCATCCTCTCCAACTGTCCATCTATCTGAATGTGAAATGCTACGCTCAGTTCTAGTCTAGTACCTAATTTAGCCTGCAAACTAGGTATATTTACTTGGTACAAAAATTTGTGGATTATTTTATAAAAAAATATCTATTTGTACTCAAAAGACTTTTTTGATGTAGATGAGAATACTTAGTGTTATTTATTGAAAACAAAAAGTAATATCACTTCATTCATGAAAATATTAGGTAATTTTTTTACCTTTCCTCTGCTTGAATTGAGCAAGTATAAAAATACTTTACCCTTTCATCGATTAATTGAAGAGATCTAGTGAAGTTGAAGAAGAATGATGTTGAGATCTCCTAGCTTGATATTTGTAATTTTTTAAACTGTAATAAGAATGAATTTTCTTAAAATTGTTAGCGAATATACCATAAATTACAGATGAAAATAAAATTATAATAAATACATAAATAAATATTTAGGGCAAGGATTATCTCGCTCTCTTTAAGGAGATTCAAGTCCGCTACAATGTAATCTTCAACAATCTAGTTGTAATACTTTTGACTTTTTCCCTTCAGGATATAACATCCCAATAACATCGTATGACTCAAACAACTCTGGATTAGTTGAAGAGTCCAAAGCTCCACCAAAAGAACGCCTTCCTTCAATATAAAATTACTCTTTTTTGTATAGTGAATTAGCTGAAGACTTAGAATATTTTTCTTTGTCTCAACTCTCTCTTTCACCATTACTATAATATGTTTCCACACTTCTCATAATTCTCTTTACTTTATATTTATCAACACAAGGAAGAAGACATCCTTTATATAGGTGTAGTATTTATTTCATCTAGTAAATGTCAAGAAGGTAGATGATAACTTGAGGTTTTGTGGGGTAATTAATAGG
>JACEIK010000586.1:42099-100896 GCA_018107945.1 Datura stramonium
CGTGAATCAGAGTTAGAGCCAGCCAGGCACCAGATGTGCTTAGGCTCAGTAGTCTAGCAGTTCAGGTCCTAGTAGGGCACTAGGTGCCAGTCATACCCCCCAAGGCGGTGCGTGACATTAAGGCTAGAGATAACTTGACTCTTCCTCAAGCTTGGTGTGACTAATTTTTTATTGGGACTTTGGGGTTTGAGAAAATCGAAGGCAGTAGCGATTGGATTGCACAAAATTTGTCTATTGAATTGAGATAAATTGCGTCATTGCATTGAAAATATAGAAATAAATGTTGGATAAAAAAGCGAGATCATAATTTGAATCAAAATCAACTATCAAGAGAACAAGGCAGCCAAATTGAATAAATAAATGTGAGCAACAGCCAGGGATGTTCTATTGATGGGTATCGATTGGATTGAAATTAACTAGAACATCAAATTATTATGCATAAGCATAAATAACCATGGATAAAGTGGCACCCGATGTTTTTACTCTTCGGTTTTGTTTTCCTTGGATTTTCTCAAATCCCAAGGTCTCAATTAATTCATCAATTATGGTTTGAGAAAGAATTGAACTATCTCTAGCCTCAATCCTTTAATGGGTGCATGAGAATGGTTTTGGCTATCTCTGGCCAATCCCTACATAATCAAGACCCAAATACCCACCATTGCTTTCTCACCCATATTCTATTCTCCTCTTTCAAGTGAAAATAGAATAAGTAAATATAACCCACATTTGAAACTATGGGTAATTCAATTATAAATTGGGAGAAAACAACAAATTTATACTAAATGAGTAATTAAAAGATCAATCTAGCAACACCTAATCCAATTGAACCCCAATCATGCACACACCCCTAGAAAAGTATTTAGCGACTCATAGATGAGAAATATAAGATTATGTTAACAAAAAAATTCATAAAATTCATCATCAAGAATTAATATCAAGCTCAAAATTGCCTTTAATGTTGGTTTGTACCTTAAAGAAGAAGAAGAAGAAGAAGAAGAAGAAAAGCTATTCAATATTTCTCTCTCTAACTCTACAAATCTGGAATGGAATATCTAGTACTTTCTAGGGAATGTATAAAAATAGGTAGGTTAAAAATTCTCCTCAAATCCCATGCTAGAAGATTTTGCCCTCCTAAAGACGACCTCAGTTGCGAGTCACTGGCATTCTACCGGTGCACATCCGTGGAGCACCGCTCTATCGCAACTGGGGCCAGTGACTTTAGGATCTAGCCAGTGTTGACACCGGCGATTCGTAGGTGCTGAACCGCGTTCCTCCGGTGCACCTTCCACTTCACACCAGTGTGCTTCTGTGTTTGGCTGGTGTTTCTCCAGTCTCATCCGGTGGAATGCAGGCCCCTTCTTCAGATTTTATGCTTTTGTTCAATTTCTTACTTTCTATCTTTAAATCTAATTCCTGCAAAAACAAAAGAGAAAGAGCATAAAATCCTCCTAAATTACTTGAAAACCAAGCAAAATCTCATGTTTAAAAGCCTAATGAGTTGGTAAATTACCAAATCATCAAACCTCCAAACATGAACCATGGCTTGTCCTCAAGCAAGGCAATTCCTTACAGCTGAATAATTGGAGTAAGCATGTCATTCTACATGAGATTTTGCACAAAGGACCACTAGGACTCAAGACAACCCATAATCTCTCACCAACTCAAAGAAAAAGAGGAGACTTAACACTATATGCAAATGCTTCAAGAGATGACCAAAATTAATTGGCATGATTTATAGTTGATTCCTTCATTCAAAACATGGGGCATTGTTGATCACAACAAGCTTATATAGCATCTTAAGTCATTAAAAGTTCACATTCAAAGTTTTCCTTAAAGCTCACTACATTCTTGTCTCAATCATATCTTTTGGCATGTGCAAGCATGTTTTACAAGGAAGTGATTCCTCTCACATCAAGAGAGAAACCCCTTTAACTATCAAGCAATTCACACTCAAGGGATTAGAGAATGAAACCAACATGCGCATTCTCATAAAGAAATTCTCATGCATATAACTTGACCCATAGGCTTGTCCTTCGTGTAACTCTCCACTAATGTAGATTTGCTATACTTAAAATCAATTAGGACTTGGAGGTCATGATGAAGGCTAGGGATAAAGGTAGGATGACTTTTCAGTTCTAGTTGCTAGAACCTCCCTAATGTCCTTTTTTTATGAACACTTTTGCATACTCCATTTTTTTCTTGAGATCACCCCCACCTTATCTCTCCTTGAATCAACATTTTTCACTTTTGACACAAGAGCCATCCTTATCTCTCCTTTGTTACCACTATTAATCTCATTTAAGAGAGAGGCCGCACGATACCACAATTCGGTTCTTTTCACCCAACCAATTCATTCATATTTTTTTATAACGTGGTGTTACCTCACACTGATGTTCACATCATTTTTCCCATTTTCCTTTTTGCAACCCCCAAACTTAGGCTTTTGCCTCATGTTTCTCTTTTCTATTCCCACACATTTGGGACTTCAAGTATCATTGTTTGCATTTCTTCTCACAACTAGCACTAGGAAGGATGGTGCAAAAGAGGGACTACAAAAGGGTTAATACGCTTGTAATGTGGTTCTCAAGGAAAAAGTCTAAGGGCTCAATGTTAGTTAACAAGTATTCATGCTCAAGGAGGTCATATGGGTGAAGTAGCTATCAAAAGAAACCCTAAAATAATATTCTAAGTATAACTACATCTAGAATTTCTCCTTGAGTCACACTTGGAGAAAGTTCTAGACAATCGTTCATGCACGAGAATTAAAGTAAAACCTCTCCAACAAAGCATCACCCTCCAAGGGGTTCACACCATTTTCATCACCACATCAAGAGTCATAAAACAAGATATCATGTGAATCAAGAAGCCAAATAAAGAATGTGTAACTTATGACCAAAGATTACTCAACTTTCAAATTCAACTACCCCTTTCCTTCTCAAAATTCATTTTTTTAATTGCCATGCCATTTAAGAAATTTTTGGTGGTACCTCTCAGAAGCCATTCCAATGATTAACTAAAAAAAACTCTAAACTCGGCATTTTCTCTTAAGAGAGTCACCTGCCAATCCATCATTGGGAAATGCCACCCGTTTCAATAATAAAAGAAAAGAAAAATTGCTCCTTGGGAAAGAACATTGGCATAAAGAAAACCCTTGGAGTTTATTTGCTGACTACTATGAACAAAGGCGATAAGCAAAACATGGGTAAAAATTTTTTTACAATTTAAAACAACCCCTTATTGGCACTAACTGTCACGACCCAGATGTACACCCAGATCGTAGACATGGGACAAGGAACCCCGAAAGACCCCAAGTTGACCCATGGCACAGGCAAACAGCTAATCTCCTTTAATAAAATGGAAAAGACTTAGCATAAAGCATAGTGGAAACGTAATCATAGCAAACAACCGGAAATACAAGACATATACATAGACTGAGTTCTACATCCTGTCTGAAAGCCTCTACTACATAAGATGGATTGATGGGACAATATCCCCAACTAACCAAAACAGTACTGAAACATAAGATAACAATAAGAGTCTGTCAAACCACCCTCGGAACATGAGGACTCACCAATAAGCTAGGAGCGTTAGCTGAGATGGACTAAGAATGAGGATGCGCCTGAGGTCCGGACCCTGTATCATGAAACGATACAGCATAGAAGGTATGCAGTCAGTACGTGAAATGTACTGAGTACGCAGGATAAGTAAAACGGACATTTAAAAGTAACATAAACTCATAAATAAACACGGGAGAAGGACATCTTGTTGTATCATAAGCTTCATAAGTAAACTTAAGGCTCAAGGCTTTCAAATCATTCATAAGGCGTTCATAATCGTAATCGTAAGTAAACATTATCAAAGCATAACTTGAGCCAATAACATAAATATAACAATGCATAAAATATGCGGAACAATGGGAGGACTCGTCATAATCGACACCATCATGGTAGAGCCTTTCATGATGCCCCAACTATCTCATTCAAGTGGGTAGAGTCGACCCTGGCTTGCCAGGCGAGGGTCGTGCATTAGGAATGATATCACATTTGAGGCGATCATTATCAATACATCATATCATTATAAACCCATGGGGCACGTGGTTATGAGACACCGGCGTAGTCCTTTGAACGTCGGGATGCTCGATGCTAGAAAAGGCTCCCAAAAACATTCATATAGGCTCAGACGTAAATCAATAACATCATGCATTAAAATTCATTGGCTAAGATATAACATTTATCATCATGCTTACCCAAGAATCAAGGCCCTTTTCATCTTCCAGCATCATAAATGTTAAATCATATAATTCGTTTCATAAATCATAAATCATTCTTCAACATGTGGGAATTGCCCATTACTTCATCATATCCAATTCTTTCAAAATATGCTCATAAACATGGGTAACTTGAGTTCATGCTTTTTTGTCATCAATAAATTCAAAATGTTGCCTATTCATCATAAATCATAACTTTCATGAACCTTTATCAAATGGGCATTTTAGATTTAAAAAGCTTGAAACATGATTTAAGGAAAATAATATAAAACCTGCCCATCATTTATAATTCAGTGAATAAAACTCAATTAAATCATACCTATAAAGAGAAATCACAGTTTCATGCATTTGGGTAAAACCCCATAGACTTGAATAGGAGAATTCATTATTTAAATCGAAATTTGAGTGTGGGTGTGAAAGAATTTCACCCATTCTAAAACCCTACATACCTGGGCACACCTGGTATTTAATTTCCCGTGAAAGCCCGAGATGGAAATTGGGAGAATTTGAGGAAGCACACTTGAATCACCATCTACTTCCCTCTCTAACTATTGCATGCATAAGGTGAGGCTTAACATGGACTAATCCGCCTTAAAAGACCCCATTCCAACCTTAAAACGACATAGTTTAGGCCTTCGGAGTTTAGAAAATTATGAGAAGGCCCAGGGGACCTTAACGGGTGACCTGGCGACTTGTCAGGACGGGCAACGACTCGTCGTGTCGCCCGTCAAGTACACTATATCACTCTCAGTTAAAATTCCCTGACTTGCTCGCGACCCACCTCACGAGTCGTTGGGATTGACCACAACTCGTGGGGTGCCATCCGTTAGGTACACTGTCAGACCTCCTATTAAATCCTCAACCTCACCCCACGGTGGACCTGACGACTTGTGGTAGCTGACCACGAGTTGTTCCTGATCTTGGGCAGATTTATATTCCCAAGTGATACTGAAATGTGTCATTTCGTCTTGTTTATCCATCGATGTTTGTACATTCTCATGTAAATTATAGTTAAAATGTGAATTTATACTAACCAACATAATTAGCGTTGTTTTGCAGGAAAATATAATTTTATGAAGCTAAGATGCATGTTGGGAGAAATCGGGAATGGACTTGGAAGCGAGCTAGGAAAAGGCCAAGGAAAGCATGAATTAAAGGGGCTCCGCGATGGAGCCGTGTCACGCTGCCATCGTGGATGCATTCTGCCCGGGTGCTGAAAATGAGCCAAATTCCAGTGAAGGTCCGCGTTGCCTCCGTGGCACGTTGGACACTATCACCTGGAACATGGCATTCCATGATGAGCCCGCAAGTGTACGGGTCGTACAAGTAATAAAGTGGCTCTTTTGAAGAACCGGATTGTCGAACACACAGGAATAGGAATACGGGGTGAAAACCAAACGTCAATTTGCATAACTATACGGTGAAGACAACGAGTAACGAAAAATAGTTTGTTTTGAGAATATAATTTTATACTACACTAAGCTAATTATACTATTGAATCTAACGATTCTGGTTAAGAGCATCTTGGATTGAAACATATGAAAGTAGAGCAAAATTTGCGTGGTTTTATCTTTTCCTCAGGTTGCTAGTCGAACTCTTGCCTATGGACTAAAACTCTCGTATTTAACCCAACAGAATCATGAACCTTCCACCTACATTTTCGTGATAAGAAGAATTCAAGTTCTAGCAAATGTAACTTAGGTTCCCATGACTAATACGACTTTCGGGTATATTTCTATCCCGAAGGTAAATCAATTCCCAATTCTCCCGAACCAAGAAAAGATCATATCCTATTAATTCACAACTTTCCAATTTCGTGCCCTCTCGGGTAAACTAGGACTTTTGGATTTACACTAGGTGGCCGGTTTCATTAATGTAGTAGGAACAAGAATTAAATAGAACAACCATGGAAGAAAAGAGAAAATAAACCAGCAATCAATAATTACAATTCAACACAAAGTTCATAACCTCGGCAAAGAGGAGAATTAGCCACTCATTTATTGGATTAATCATCCTAAAACAAGTGTTAATCATACAAGCAATTGAATGGAAGAAGAAAGAGATGAGAAGAACCCTAGAATTTTCGTCCTCGATATTTGCACCTTGACCCACGTTCTTGCTCCACCAAGTACGAATTATTGAAAATGTCCATAAGTGTTCTATTTATACTAGGGGATAAATTTTCTCGGAATAACGAGCAACGTGTCACGGAGTGCATCGCGGGCTGCTTGCCTCCGTGACACGGTGCAATCTTGAAGCCCTCTGAATTTGTCGCCCAGGTAATTGTTACCAACGTGGCACAGCGTGCATCGCGGGCACTGACCAACGTGCCACGGTGTCCCAGCGAGACCCTCTGCGGAAATGCACCATCGAATAATTCACTTCCAACGTGGCACGGCTGATCGCGCGGACTTCATGCAGGTACTTGGAATTTCCATTCCGGGCGAACGCCTCCGCGATGGCGGCGTGCCACGGCTCCATCGCGAGCCCTTGTAATCTTCGCTTCACCATCACGCTGCTTAACCAATCCAGGATTCTTCTTGATTTCTCCCAACATGTCATTTTTCATCAACAAAAACATGTTTTTCCTACAAAACAACGCTAATCATGTTGGTTAGTATAATTCACACTTCCATACAATTTACATGAGAATGTACACAATTTATTAGACAAACAAGACAAAAGTTATACATTTGAGTATCGAGTTTGGCATATAAATATACCCCTTATCACCTACCCCACACTTAAAATCTTGTTCGTCCTCGAACAATATTCATACAACTCATGCAATTGATATCCCTTCATGGCTATTTAGGCTCGGCAGTCCAAACTACGGTCTTACCGATTATGTTCAAAGCAAATCATCAAGAAAGACATGCATAGCATCCTTATTACACGACAGCAATAATTCAAGACTTTTTAGCACAAGAATCGACTCTCGATATCGGCAAACTCATGCATATTAGCTGACCAAGATATCCGACACAAATGTATTCTATCATCAAACATGTGCCCTCACGACCTTTAGGAGAGATTCCCTGTTTTAGTCACATGAACTTTAAGAAATCCATGTCAAAGGTATATATGTACACACCCCATTTCACTCACTCTCCCAAACGAATTCACATGCATTGCGTCACTGGCCCATAGGCTTGCCTCTAGTGTATTACTCCACTAATATATGGATGCGTGATGTAAGATCACGTAGGACTTAACGGGTTGTAATGTAAGCTACGAGACTAGTATATCTTGGGCTAACCAATAATAGTAACTTGACTTCCTTAAGCGCTTTTCACACATCCATCAACTTGAATTATCTTCTTCCTTCCTCCTCTTGAAGTTTAATTTTTATATTTATCACCTTTCTTCAACACACCGGACTAACGAAGGAAAATTGAGTTAAACAACTTTCTTTCCATGAATTACGATATTTCACCCCTTGACTCTTACTTTTCCTTTCTTTCTTTCATCACTTTTCTTTTCTTTTATCACTTCACTCTTTGACACCATGGGAAAATCATACTTTTCTCGCGCTTAAGAGTTTCGACTTTGGCCCTGGGTAGTGAAAGAAGGGGGCTCACTTGGTTCGCACCCTTTTTGACAAAGGAAAATCGAAAAGAAAAATTTATCAAGGGATTAAAGGGGCTCAACGGGTGACTAGGGTTTAATCTTCAAGGTGGGTATGAAAAGAAAAGCAAGAAAATTTTGGTTGACAAAGAAATGCCTACATCATTTCCTACACTACACTTCCTTTATTCGTTTAGTACACCTGACAGGCAAGTTCTAGACAATCAACAATAGCATGGAATAACCAATTCCTCACTATACACTCAATGCACATGCTCGATTCAAGATACCACCCAGAATCTTTAATGTTAATCCTGAAATTCAAAATTAGCCTCAAATCACAAGAATCAAATTCCTACGGCACAAGTGTCTTACATATGTCTGAGAAATTTGCATGCTTTCTCTGATCATCTTTGCAGTATAATTATTATGTACAACACGCACAAAGGATGTCGAGCATTGAATAGCAACATGCATGGGATACAACCGGCAATCCAACTAAACAAACAACAAACAACAGAGGAAAAAATTAAATAAAAACAAAATAAGCATAAACTACTCTATCGACTACCCTCCCTTAAGACGGTCGTCATCCATCCATCATAGAAGGGTCACTATTTACGACTTCGGTTCAATGGGACTTCTTCTCGGCAAAACTTAGAAAACAAACTCAGAAACCCAAAAAGAAAAATAGTTACGAAAAAAAAAATTTTAAAAATGTTGATGATTTCGACCAGACTATTTACATCTTGGCTAACACATTCCTGACACACAACAACAATTTCACAACAATATTTCTGATCAACGAACATACAAATCACTGAGTCAACTTAAAAACCACACGACAAACACAGCAAGGAACATACACTGATATCCACGAAAAGGCAATTTGACACCTAACTACTCCCCACCCACGCACTTAGAATCGAACACTTGTCCCCGAGTGTTCATACGATTACAAACAAAAAGGTGGTTGTGAAACTCCACGATCGGTCAAAGTATTCCACTTCCTCATCGGAGTCTTTGCCTTCTGCGTCCCCCATATCGGAGTCTCCACCGTCATCCTCCTCAGGCCAACGTATGTCGGAATCCTCGCGGCGTGTCTCCTCATTCGTAGAGTCCATCGTCTGTGGGTTCCTGGCCAGGCCCACCCACATAGTGCCCTGGCGTTTCTCGCCTAATGGGTAATCTAAGTCGAGCTGCCACAACAAGTCCTCGTCAGTTGGTCTCCGCCTATGCGAAAATTTAGACATCTGCATCCAGAACATGCGGGACATATGATCGTCAGGCATGTCGCTTCCGGCCAATGTAGACCGAGGCCCATGAGTGGTGTGGGTGCCTTTGTTTTGTGACATCGATGGCACAGCTCCATGCTGCGGGATGTAATCTAGGGCCTCCTCCTCGACCTCAAGGCCTCTCGGGAACGTCGTCGACTGACATAGAATCCGTACACATGCCCCGATGCGATCGGGCCCTCTTCATGGCGGATGATCACCGCCCCAACATTGATCTCAGCCCTTTCATAAGGCGTATACCAACGTACGATCCGGGTCACATCATCATGTACCGGAATCAAACGAGGAGCAAAAGCTTGATCTTAAGACATGTATTAAAGCTTTTTGTTCATCATTGCATAGGCGTACGATGGTAGCCCCTCTCCTTATGCACATCCAGCAGGCAGCAAGTGGGCCGGGCTCCACATAATGTGCGTCGATATCAAGCGTAAGGTGGGTGATGTTGTTGTCTGAGTACATGGGCGTAGTATTTTGCGCCCCTATGATGGCATTGAGGTGAGTGAGCTCCAATGTGACGATTTGGCCTATTTTGATGGTGTGACTTCTCAATGTCGGGTTCCAATTGGCGTAGAACTCCAGGACTAAGTGCGGGTTGCACTCTTTGGGCTCGTTGAAAATGAGCTTGGCCTTGACAACATCAATCTGTGCACCATCCGGGGGATCTCTTGTGCCAAGGGTTCGTGCAATATGTTCCTCGGGGAAGTATTTGTTCTCCTTGTGCTTGGTGTACCACTTCTTCCCCTCATCTGTCATCCATATTGTTCCATATTGGCGGCGGCGCGCATTAGGCTATTTAGTGCTTCTTGGGGCCTCTTGCTCCCACAGTCTTAATCTTTTCTCCCGGCGCTGATGTTGATCGCCCTTTCCCTTTGTCTGCCTGCTCGACATGGTTTTTTGTCAAAGAAAATAAACCGTGCCAGATCGATTTAATTGAGCTTTTGACTAAGGTTGGGTTTTGGCTCGGCCACCCCACCGTTTCTAGCTCACGTTATGCAAAACGGCGAAACATATTTATTTCCATATTACAAAAGATAGAAAAAAATCTAGAAACATTAAACAAAAGAGAAACAGCAAGCAAGAAATCCTTCATGCCTTCTTAAATTCGACGACATAATCCTCGTGTACTACTCGGACCCCGTGCAGCTCATTCCCATATTACTATCGATACTCATTTCATTATGGCATTCGGCTAAAGGAAAACAAGAAAAATAAGAATACTCCCCTAACTCAACTAAGCAATTCCCCAATTTTCATGTAATTTGATGAGTTCTTGGAGTTTCACCCAATTTGCACCTCACGAGAAATTGCGCCGTTCTAGTATACCTGACTAAACATGCATATTTAATTCACCCAACATGCACAACCCACAATTTTTTCTTTTCAACACTTCATATTCTCAGTTCGATTTTTTCAACTTCCCAATCAATATAACTACAATTTAGCACAAAATTCATTTAAGCATGCGATTAACGAGTTCATATGATCACAACGATACATCGAACAACAATAATCAACAACCAAATGTATTTAAGCTCAATTTATTGATATGGGCATGGATTCTTCATAACATGCTAAAAACCGAAATTTTAGCTAAAATTGAAGTTGAGTTCAGAACATACCTTTTGATTCGATTAAGACGAAGAAAGTTGATAAATTTCACTCATAAAAAGCTGGTGACACGTTGAGGGGGAAGGGAATTTTGGGGAGTATTATCGCGGAGGTAAAGAAAAATAGGAGGAAATGAGGGTTTTGGGGTTTAAAAAGTGGGAAACATCGCGGTGTCGGTGACCCGGTGTGACCCGAAACGATTAACACGTCAACGTGTCACGGAGAGGAACAGCGGAAGCATGCCCTCGTGACACGAATATCCTTGTGAGCTCTGGAATTTTTAAAAATTCGGATTTGCCTTCAACATGTCACGGAGGGTAACGCGGAGGCCTCCTCAGTGACCTCCCGGAGCCATCGCGCGAGCTCAGCTTTGTTTTGCCACTTTAAAAATATTTTCTTACCTCGTTTTCCCTTTTGCATTCCTTTGCATTTTCCTCCGTTCAACACCTTAGACATCTTACCACCTGAAATTAGAATTCCAAAGTTGGAGAAATAACAATATTTTTATTTTTCTATTTACACTCCTATTCTACAAAAATATAAGTACAAAAATTGAAAATCTTTTTCTTTTTTTTTTTTTTTTTTTTTGTCTTATGTACATTTTACAATTACATTTCACGGGTGCCTCATGTATTTTGGTTTACCGTCTCGGCTCGGCGTCATTTGAGCTCATTACGCCTAGGGTGACGGACGTTTGCTCAGCACGTCCCCCACCCCAATCAAGCTTACCTCTATCGGGGGCTCTCCCTTCGATTCTCGTTGTTCAAGCCTTGAACACCCATTCGATTGTTCACGCACATTGATCAACGAGTTCTTCGATACCTGTTAGGGAATTTGGGGGCCTTGTACGCCCGAACACCTCCACCTTGTCGTGTGCCCGCATCGTTAGGCGCCTGCAGCAACATCTATAAGAGCTTTCCCGGTTGCCAAGAAAGATTCGCCCCAAAATAAATGGGACTTCGTCACGGCTCAAAGTCTAACACAATAAAATCCACAGGAAGATTAGGGGCCAGGCTTGCACGCCCGTCCTGCACAATGCGATGCAGCCTTGCAGACGATGCACAGGCACACCACAAAACCAACATTGTAGGTCTAGGGCTTCCCTGAGCTAACTTCTTGAATCTGCAGTTGGCATCAAGTTAATGCTCGCTCCCCAAATCACATAAACCGCGAGCTCGAGGATACTTTGCGATTGTCAGGCGAATGGTGAAGCTCCAAGATCTTTGAGCTTCGTGGGCAAGCGGTTTTGTATCAGAGTGCATTCCTCGATGGGAGCCCTTGTGCATATTCCGGTCAGCTTTGCTTTTGTTGGCCACGATGTCCTTAATGTATTTTGCATGTTGGGCACTCACATGAAAACATCAACAAGAGGTAAGTTAATGTACCTGTTTAAGCACCTCCATGACCTTTTTGAAACACGCCTCCTCCTTGTGCTTCCTTAATCGTTGAGGAACGGGGTGGAGAGTCTAAGCTGGATTCGGCTTCCTTGTGTTCCCCCTCTCATCATTACGCTCCTCTCTAGTTTACGCAACTCCCATTGTTGAGGTGGTCTTTTCGGGTTCCACCTCCTTCAACAGCCTTTCACTCAAGTAGTCCCTTTGCATTGACTGCTTGGGATTGGGAATTCGGTGTCCTTTGGGAGTCCTCCTCACAGGCACAGTGTTACGGGCTCCGGCAAATTGCCCAAATTGATACTCCGAGTGCCTTGGTAACAATTTGAATATTTGTAACATCGAGTACGCCAATTTGACATGGTCGACTGCAATTGAGCTTGGTTGGCTCTCGGTTTGTTTGAACATCTC
This sequence comes from Datura stramonium, assembly GCA_018107945.1. Taxonomy (NCBI): domain Eukaryota; kingdom Viridiplantae; phylum Streptophyta; class Magnoliopsida; order Solanales; family Solanaceae; genus Datura; species Datura stramonium. The sequence goes on from JACEIK010000586.1 coordinate 54,639, forward strand.
CTCAATCTTTGGGTGATGGTGGTGGAGGAGGGGCATTGTTATTTACTGTATTGAGCTTGATAGTTACGTGGCCCTCCTTGATTAATTGCATCCCTGACTCGAACTTTTTCCCTGATGGTTGTTGCTACGAGAGAAATTCGGGTGATTCCTCCGATTAGAGTTGTAGCTATTCCCATCTTCTTGGTGATTGCTCCATTTGTGCATTCCCAGGCAAGTTCCACCGAAGTGCGGATTTGCTCCACAACACTTTCGGTGAGTGTTCATTTAACTCCAGCACACTTCACACCAAATGTGCCTTGCGTGCTTGGGGCTTGAGGCGGCTCAAGTTCATATTGCCGAAGTGGGTGTTCAAGCGGTCTGCAAGGCGGCTATACGTACGGCGATAGGCGCAAACCCATCCACTTCAAGACTCTAGCGCTTTCCTTGCTCCTCCCCTTAAAGTCGCATTCCACTCCGGATTTCCACAGAAATACGGTGTAGTATACAGTTCTTCTTAAGTCTTTTCTAAAGCCCTGCCCCCATTTTCTTGAATCTAGCAAAATTTTAGTGTGGGGTTCCAAACCCTACATAAGTGTGCACCAACACATCATTTATTTGATGGTGATGAGGGCAGGTCCCTCAACGGCGATTTTAAACCTCTCCCGGAGCTTGATATAGATTCTCTCCTTCCTTTGTTTAAAACTTAGAATTTGAATTCAAGCCTTGGCATTTCTTAGGAGGGGGAAGGAATCGGATCAAGAACTTTTTCGCGAATCATCCATGGGGTGATAGAGTTTGGTGGCTCGGCTTTCGGCCACCTCTTTGCATCTCACAAAGTGAAAATGGGAAAAGTGTAGAAATAGGACATAATATGTTGACACTCCGGCGAAGGATATAAGTGTCACTTATCTCCGAGAAAATTCGAAGATGTTGTTGCGGGTCCTGTTGGGGAGGCTGTAAGCTGCCGCTGTGTGCAACAAGCTGCACCATATTTTGTTTCGGCTCGAACCTCCCTCTGGCTCGGGTTTGCGAATGCTAGAGTAACATTGCTAGCTTGTGGGATTGCCACGCCGCGAACGGCTGGCCGCTAGTTCCTCGGGCACTAAAGCGCCGCACTATTGGTGGATTACGTAGTTGCTCCATGATAGTTTGTATGAGCAAGCTGCGGCTTTCTCTCTAGAGCTTCTCTAGTTGACGATGAAATTGTCGTTCAACGAGAATACGTTTTACGCGAAATACGAGGCTAAGACCAAGTTGTCAACAATACAATATTGTAAATAGTAAACTAACACTTAAAATCAAAGGTAAAAATGAAAATTTCACCAATTGCCTATTCCGAGGCGCCAAAAACTTGATGAGCCCGCAGAGTGTACGGGTCGTACAAGTAATAAAGTGGCTCTTTTGAAGGGCAGATTGTCGAACCCACGGGAATAGGAATACGGGGTGAAGCCTTTCCAAACGTCAATTTACTATAACTATACGAGTGAACAACGAGTGACGAAAAATAGTTTGTTTTTGAGGAATATAATTTTTATACTATACTAAGCTAATTATACTATTGAATCTAAACGGTGGTTAGAGCATGCGAGGTTACAAAAGAACATGTGAAGACCACGAACTATTAATTTACGTGGTTTATCTTTTCCTCCGGTTGCTAGTCGCAACTACGCCTATGGACTAAAACTCTCGTATTTAACCCAACTTAAGAATCATGAACCTTCCACCTACATTTTCGTGATAAGAAGAGATTCAAGTTCTATGTCTGACGCGGTTCCACACATGACTAATACGACTTTCGGGTATATTTCTATCCCGAAGGTAAATCAATTCCCAATTCTCCCGAACCAAGAAAAGATCATATCCTATTAATTCACAACTTTCCAATTTAGGTGCCCTCTCGGGTGGCTTAGGACTTTGGATTTACACTAACATTGGCCGGACATTAATGTAGTAGGAACAAGAATTAAATAGAACAACCATGGAAGAAAGAGAAAATAAACCAGCAATCAAATAATTACATTTGCAACACAAAGTTCATAACCTCGGCGGCCAAAGAAGGAGAATTAGCCACTCATTTGTGGTTAATCATCCTAAAACAAGTGTTAATCATACAAGCAATTGAATGGAAGAAGAAAGAGATAGAAGAACCCTAAATTTTCGTCCTCAATGTTTGCACTTTTTGTAACCCACGTTCTTGCTCCACCAAGTGAATTATTGAAAATGTCCTAAGTGTTCTATTTATACTAGGGATAAATTTTCCGAGGAATAACGAGCAACGTGTCACGCGTGCATCGCGAGCCTTTGCCTCAAGTGACACGGTTACCCAAGCCAAACCCTCAAAGATTTGTCCGCGGGTAATTGCTACCAACGTGGCACGGCGGTGCATCGCGGAGCACGGCCAACGTGCCACGGTACGGCGCGGACCCTCTCACCGGAAATGCACCATCTGGATAATTCACTTCCAACGTGGCACGGCTGATCGCGGACCTTCAGCAGGAATTTGCGGAATTTCCATTCGGTAGAAACGCCTCAGCGATGGCGATGCTACGGCTCCTCGGAGCCCTTGTCATCTTTGCTTCTGTACCTTCCCTTGCTCAATCCAGGGATTCCTTCTTGATTTCTCCCAACATGTCATTTTCATCAAAAGCATGTTTTCCTACAAAACAACCGCTAATCATGTTGGTTAGTATAAATTCACACTTCCATACAATTTACATGAGAATGTACACAATTTATTAGACAAACAAGACAAAAGTTATACATTTGAGTATCGAGTTTGGCATATAAATATGCCCCTGCTCGGCATTCCGGTGAAGGTGAGCGTTGGGGCCATGGCACGTTGGGCTTAAATACCCGGACTGACTAGATTCCGGTAAAGTGCAGTTTGTGTCGGTGTCACGGAGCGGTGCTCCGCGATGCACTCCATGACACGTTGCTTGTTATTAGAAAGATTTCCACTAGTATAAATAGAACACTTAGGTTCATTTTTAATTATTCTAACTTGGTGGAGCAAAGAGCGTGGGTTACATGCGATTGAGGACGAAAATCCTAGGGTTTCTTCTCTATCTCTCTTTCTCCTTTATTTCAATTGTTTGGCATGACTTACACTCGTTGGATGATGTTTAATCCACAAAAGAGTGGCTAAATTCACTTCTTTTTGAGGTTAAGAACATTTGTAGTGAAATGTAATTATTGATCATTTGGTTTTCCATCTTTTCTTTCATGGTTGTTCTATTAATTCTTATTCTTGTTGCATTAATGTGTGGCCAATGTTGTGTATATCTAAAGTCGGTTTCACTCGAGATAGCATGAAATTGGAAAGTTGTGAATTGATAGGATATGATCTTTTCTTAGTTTGGGAAAATTGAGAATTGCTTTGCAGCCGAGATAAAATATACCTTAAAGTCGTATTAGTTGGTACGGGGCTCCGGTTTTGGTAGCTAGAAACATGAATTTCACATCGAGAAATGTAGGTGGAAGGAGGTCGTGTTTAAGTTGGAAGTTATGAACTTCCATAGGCAATAATTCTTGACTGGCAACCGGGAGGAAAAATTTAATCAATTGTTTGATAATTTATTTCTCTACATGTTAGTTTTAGCCTCGGCATGCTCATACTTATAGTTCGAGACTCAAATTGTATATTCGTTTTGATTTAGTATAAATTAGGAAACAAAATATCAAAATCTTCTTCCACGGTATGCATTTTAGGGTTAAAGTTTATTGACACTTGATTAGATTGATACCTTAGTCGAGTCTCGTAGGACCGATACTTATTGCCAGGCCATTTTACTACTTGTTCGACCACGTGCACTTGCATGTAGTCATCCCGGACAGCGAACAAGTTTTTGGCGCGGTGCGGGGGCCCGGCAATTGATAAAAATTTTCTTAAGTGTTAGTTTGCTATTTCATAGTAGTCTTGACAACTTGGTCTTAGCACATATTTGCGAGATATTAAATTACGTTGAACCTTTAGCGAGACGAGGCTGGTGGACTCATATTTATATAGGAAAAACAATTCCACCATTAGGAGAGATGCTCTAGAGAAAATCTGCAGTTTCTCAGACAAGCAATCCTGGAGCAACCCTGGGAATCCACCACTTGTGCGGGCGGTGTTAGTGCAGGAAATGTGACTAGGCGGTTCGCCAGTGGCAATCCCACATGCTAACAAATGCACATCACAACGTGCAAGCCTGAGCCGAGGAGGTTCGGGCTTAAACGGGAGCATGGTACAGGTGTTGCACACCGGCGGGCGGTTCACGAGGTCTCCCTCATGAGGGATCACAACAACATCTCAAAATTTTTTGGAAGTAATTGTGCTACATCCCCAGGAGTGTCATCAGTTATCTCGAGGCTTACATTGTTCCCATTTTCACTTTGGGAAGCTAAGAGGTGGTTGAAAACTGAACCACCTAATTCCATCACCGTGGATGATCTTGCAAATAAATTCGTCTGGTTTCTTTCCATCACGTAAAACGGCAAGACTTAGAAGTCAAATTCTAAGTTTTAAACAAAGAGAGGGGAGAATGCAGCCCATCAAGCTTGGGAAATTCAAAATCAATGTTGCGGGATTGTCCTCATCACCACCAACCCTGATGATGTCTTGGTGCATACTTTCATAGAGGGTTTGGAGACCCCACACAAAAATCTTGCCAGACTCAGCGGTAGAGGGACAAACATTAGGAAAAATTATGAGCTTGTATACTTTGTTAAATCGTATTTTGAAGGGAAATCCGGTGGAATGCGGACTCTTCAAGAGGAGGAGCAGGAAAGCTGTTTGGAGTCTTAGAAGTGATGGTTTTACGGTTATCGGCTGCCGGTAGTTGCGTTACGGGAATCAATGGTGAGCCCGCAGAGTGTACGGGTCGTGCAAGTAATATAGTGTCTCTTTTTAAGAATGGAATGTCGAACCCACAGGGGTGGACTACGGGGTGAAACCTTTTCAAGTGTTAATTTGCTAAAACTCTACTAATGAAATTAACGTGTAAAGAAGAGTTTTATATTTTGGAAACTTTTTATACTAAAGTAAGATATTTATACAATTGGTGCGAACTATGAATGTGAGCATCTTTGAGGCTAAAACTTGAACATGTAAAGAAATCAATTATCGATATACATGGTTTTATCTTTTCTACGAATGCTAGTGAACTTATGCCTATGGATTAAAATATATTATTTAAGCACTTAAGAATCATGAACCTTCCGCCTACATTTTACGCGGTAAGAAGAAATTCATGTTCTAGCCATACAATAGATTCCACACTTGACTAATACGACTTTCGGGTATATTTCTATCTGAAGGTAAATCAATTCATTTTCCCAAACCAAGAAAGATCATATCCTATTAATTCATAACTTTCCGAGTTTCTTGCCCTCTCGGGTGAAACCCGGACTTTGGATTTACATTAACATTGGCCGAGATATTAACATAGTAGAACAAGAATTAGATAGAACAACCATAGAAGAAAAGATGAAATAACCGGATAATCAATAACTACATTTCAATACCATAGTTCATGACCTCGTGAGAAAGGTTTAGCCACTCATTTGTGGATTGAGCGTACGTTAAATGAATGGAAATCATGCAAACAATTGAAAGAAAGAAGAAAGGGATAGAGAAAAACTAAGAATTTTCGTCACCAAAAGCGCCTGTAACCCACGTTCTTGCTCCACCAAAGTCAGAATAATTAAAAATGAACCTAAGTATTCTATTTATACTAGGGATAATTTTTTTCGGAATAACAAGCAATATCACCCAGGTGCATCGCGAGCAACGCCTCAAGTGACATGGTGCAAGCGAGCTCTACGGAAATTGGCGCGGATAATTGCTCCCGCGTGGCACGGCATGCAACGCGGGCATGCCCGGTGCCACGGTGCTGTCCCTTGAGACCCTCCTTTGGAATGTCAAGGTACGGTGAAATTAATTCAACGTGCCACGACTTGATTGCCGGACCCTCACTTGGATTTCTTGAATTTGTAACTCCCGAGCGGGCTGCGCCGCGATGGCGGCGTGTCGCGGTCCATCGCGGAGCCGCCAGAATCCTCTTGCTTCTCCACCTGCTTCCCTTCCCTCGTTCCCGGGATTCAATCTCCGATTTCTCCCAACATGTCATTTAACTCCATAAAAATTGTGTTTTTCCTGCAAAACAACGCTAATCATGTTGGTTAGTATAAAATCACACTTAAAATTACAATTACATGAGAATGTACACACATTGTTGGACAAACAAGGCAAAAGCTATATATTTAATTATCAATTTGGCATATAAATATGCCCACGATCACCTACCCCCGCCCAAAATCTTGTTCGTCTCGAACAACACTCATACCCCATGAAATTGATATCCCATCATGGCTACTTTGGCTCGACAATGGGAGCTACGGTTTATGCGATTATGTTCACAACAAATCATCAGAAAACATGCATAGTATCATCATTACAATGATACTTAATAAATCAAGACCTCTAGCTTAAGAATCGATTCTGATATCGGCAAACTCATGCAAATTAGGCGGCCAAGATATCGAGCACGAATTTCATTCTTTAAATCGAAACCACGCCCTCACACATCATAAGAGAATTTCCCCTCTTTTAGATCATATGAACTCTAAATCATTTCATGCGGGGGCATGCACACACAATTCCTCTCTCTCCCAAAAAGATTCACATGCATCGTGTCATGACTAGGCTTGCCTCTAGTGTATTACTCCACTAATATAAGGACGCGTGATGTAAGATCACGTAGGACTTAACGGGTTGTAATGTCGGCTATGAACTAGTATATATTGACTATTGTGTGGCAACTAGCATCCTTAAGCGCTTTTCCATACATCCCATCACATTACGGAAATATTATCTTCCTTCCTCCTCCTTTTCTTGAAGTCTATCTTTATTTTTGTCACCCATTTCTTTAACACACCCGGACTAACAAAGAAAGATAAGTTATACAACTTTATTTCCTCTTTGAATCACGGCCATCACACCCCTTGACTCTTTCTCTTTCTTTCTTTTCTTTTTCATCACTTTTCTTTTTCCTCCCTTAGTTTTCTTTTCATCATTTCCACTCCTTCTCTTGTGGGAAAGTTATGTATTTTCATGAGTGTAAGAGCTTCGGTTTGGTTTACGGACCATGAGAAGGGTTAACTTAGTTCACACCCTTTTCGACAAAGAAAGAAAAAAATTTATAAAGGCTAAGGCTCAATGGGCTAACTAGGATTTAATCTTCAAGGTGGATATGAAAAGAAAAACAAGCAAAACTTTTGGCCCAAACAAAAAGCTTTACATCCTTTCCTACACTACACTTCCTTCATTTCGTTTCGTACACACAACGGGCAATTTCTAGAACTTCACAATAGCATGGAATAACCAAACCTCCTTTGTACACTCGATGCATGCTCAACTCAAGGCGACTTCCTGAGACTCTTTAATCGGCTAATTACAAGAATTCAAAATTAAGCCTCAAATGCAGAAATTCGATTACATGGCATAAGTGTCTCACATATGTCTGCGAAATTTGCATACTTTCTACGAATCCTCTTTGCCATATAAATGTTATCTAAAACACGCAACCAAGATGTCATAGCCATAAAGTAACAACATGCATGTGATACGGGCAACACACCCGAAAATTTAAAATAACTACTCCACATCGGCTTAAGTTTCCTTAGGACGATCGTCATCCATCCATCATAGAACGGTCACTATTTACGACTTCGGTTCAATGGGACTTTTACGGGCAAAACAATCGAAAACAAACTCCGGCAAGAGTAAAAATAGTTGCAAAAAAATTTTTTAAAAATGGCGATAATTTCGACTAACTATTTATTTACACCTTTGACCCACTTTGACATTCATAGCACACGCACGGCTTCACCACAAAAAATTTACAAAACGAACATACACATAAAAAAAGGTCACATTAATTCAAACACGGCTACGGAACAACGGAACCATGCGATTATATACAAGGCAAGGCAAAATTCGGCACCACCTAACTACTCCCACCCCGCACTTAAAATGTCGAACACTGTCGGTGTTCAGCAATTACAAACGAAGGTGGGTTGTGAAACTCCACGATGGAGTCAAAGTACTCCACTTCTTCGTCGAGTCTTTGCCGCCTCGTCCCATTATGCGAGTCTCCACCATCGTCCTCCTCAGACTCAACGTCAGAATCACCAAAACGTGTCTCACCGTCAGTGGGGACGTCGTCGTCCACAGGCTCCACAAAAGTTGGGCCCACTCGACATAGTGCCACGGCGTTTTCGCCAAGGGTAATCTAAGTCGAGTACACTTAATTTCGTCCTCAGTTGTCGGTCTCACTTTATGCGTAGTAGACATGCATCCAGAACATACGGGACATATATTGAGTCATCCGAGCATGTCGCTCGGCTAATGTGGCTGGCCCGTGGTGGTGTCGAGATTGCCTTAGTCTTTGTAACATTTATGGCACAGCGTAGCTCCATACGCGGGATGTATTAGGGCCTCTTCCTTGACCTCAAGGCCCCTCGGGAATGTAGTCGGCGGCCAGCAGAACCCGTACTGTGCCCTTGATGCAACCGGGCCCTGTTCATGGCGGATATGATCATCGCCCAGCATTAATCTCCAGCCCTTTCATGGGGCATACACTAGGCATACTGCGATCCGGGTCACGTCAGGTGCATGTACCCGAGAATCAAACGGGGAGCAAACAATTTTAAGCGGATCACAGAAGCTGCTGTTCAGCATCTGGCCAATAGGGCGGTGTCGATGATAGCCCCTCTCCTTGTGCATGCTCCAACGTGCGTGGAGCCGGGCTCCACACAATGTGCGTCGATATCCGCATAGGGTGGAGTGATATTGGTGTTGTCGGAGTACGTGGGCATCAGGTGTTGTGCCCCTAGTATGGCATTGAGGTGGTGAGGCTCAAGTGTGACAATACGGCCCCTTATCTGATGATAAGAGATTTTATAGAGTATGTTTCTTCTTTACAATATTGTAAGTAGGGCATAAGATAGAGGTGAATCTACACTTGAAGTTGTAGATTCGGCGGAATGCTTATTGCTTTTGACCCAAATTTTATTTTTGTATTAAAAAATGTAAGTAATATGTATAAAATAATTTATTTAGGAGCTAATCAAAAAAATTATGATCGAGAATGCATGAAGTTGGAATTTTTAATTCATATCGGACATAGAAGATTATTTACTCTTGAGAATTTTGGAAAGGTAACTAGTATTTCTACTAAAATTGAGAATAATCTTTTATTATCAATAATAATTTGGACAGAAAAAAATTATTGTACAAAAATTATAGTATGTATTTTGTTATCGTTTTTTTATGTAATTTTTCTTTGATCTTGTTGATTCTCTCACATCGAGTGTGGATGAGTGTTTGTTCTTTTTATATAGTTTCGGGTAATTTTTTTTCTCATGGCCCAGTTATTGAGTTGAATTATAGGATCAATATTCATTTTTAAAAAAAATTATGATATTAGAGTTAGATCCATCTCAATTCCTTGTTTCATCGATGTTGAACCCTCATTTATATTGTTCACACTTCAGTTGGCGTAGTCAAGGAGAGAATTTGAGGAAGTGATTTGGCTCATAAAAGCGAGGATACGGAAGGAAGGGTCAACTATGGCAGTGACTGAGTAAGCTCCACATAAACCTTCGAGATAAGGGACTTGATCGTTTTATTTGAGAAAGCTTGAACAATCCTCAACTCTTGAACCAACTTTTAGGATTGAGTTAAACCCAAAATTAATTTCTTTTAATATTAGCAAGAGTCGAGATCTATCTCAATTCATTGTTTACTCAATATTAATCACCCCCATCTTATATTATTCACGCTTTAACTATCGCTACTATTTTCTCTATATAAAGATATGATTATGTTGAAGAAAACTAAATATGTTTCAACTGAATTTGTTGGCTGTTTTTTTCAGTTTGTTGGCTGTTGCTTACCTGAATTTCATATGGACAAAGCAGATCCTCAAGACAAGAATGGAAGAAATAGAAACAAGCCCATTCATAACTGGTCCATCTGTTCCCTTCCCATTGGCCCACCAGTTACTCTGTGTCGGCCACTTAATCTCTCTCCGCATCTTGTCTCCTCTCATACATTGAGCCAACAAAGCCCAAACACCATTTTCAAGTGTTTTGTTGTTTGGGATTTATTTTTTGAGGTTCAGGTTGACAACTAATTCTTGTTACGATATTTTGGATCAAATATCTTTTTCTATTATATTTGTATAGTTAAATATCTTTTTGATATATCTTGACACAATTTATTCATGGTACCGTGGAAGACACAAAATTATGATGACTAGTTTCCTATTTTAAAAACGCACAATTTTTTTATTTTATAAATTCACTCATTTAATTCGATCCGACCTTTCTTTTTACTACTAAAAATTTATTATTATTTTCTCTTGATTTCCTTGAAAAATGTTAAAGTGACTATTCCCGCAGATTATTGGTGGGAAAATAAAAAAAAATAGTGTTTTCACATGAAAAAATCATGAATTTTCCGCTATGCATTTTCCGGTGAACAAGTTTCTTTGGGAAATGAGTGGGAAAATCATATTTTATAACACAAATTTTTATTGATTTGTTGTGGGAAAATTTCTATTTCTAGTAGTTCTTTTTCTTTCTCTTATCATTTTTAAAGAACTATTATTCTTCACATTTCACTATTGAAGCCGAGGGTTCTATGATCGGTCGCGACCCATAGACACCGAAGACATCCTTGGGATGATCTCGTAGTTCTTCTTTGGGTGGAGATGATGGAATCGGTCCATGAATTTTCTTTGCTTTTCTTTTCACTTGGCATTTAGGTGAAAACACGGATAATCGGAAGGGCCAGTGTTTGAATAGGAAAAGAGTGGATCTTCATGATCCCAAAATAAAATTAACTTATTCAGAAAAAGGCGACAATAAAATTGATAATTATGACAATCCGTTTGATCATTTTAGCCGGTAGTATTAGCCAATTGTTTGTTCTTTTTTAAGAAAAAGTCCTAATCACAATTTGGTGTTTGGTTACAAAAAGTGAATAGCAAAAAGTGATGATCTCTATTTTACGTTTTAAAATTTTAAACAAAAAAATAGTACTACTGCTAAATAAATATAGTTATTGGAACATTTTATAGTCTATTTTTGGACATATATAGAAAACTATGGGACAACTCATGATCCATATGCCCCTATATATGTTTTAAGTTTTAATTTAAAAATAGTATTTTAAATACTTTAAATTCAATTATATATATATATGTTAGTTTGGAAACGATATGATATCTGTTGGCGATTCTAAAATACCAACTTAGGATATAATTTCGACATAAAATGAGTAGATTCTATGTGTTCAAATATTTTAAAAAAAAATGGTCAAATTTGTCCCTTTGTGTTTAATTACATTTTAAAATACTCGAATATTTTTTTTATTAGGTTAAAAGGATAATTTTATAACAGGTACTAATATCAATTAAAAAATGCAGGGTCTTAAAGTCTGGTTCTTTTGAATAAACTTGACAAATTTGATCTTTTTTTCTTCCAAAAATCCAAATGTGATTAATTAGTAATATGCATGGTATCTCACACCACAAAACAATTCTATTTTTAAAATTCAAATTTTTTAATTTTAATTAAATTACATGTTTTTTTTGTTTTTTTAAAAATTTAAAGAGTTAAACCATTTCACATGAAGAAATTATAATACCATTTCTTTATAGTAAGAATGTATTTTTTAGCATCGTTTTCTAGCGGGTGATTCGGTGAAACACGAATATCCTAGTTATTTTTATTTTATTCTTTTCTTTTATCTTTTAGTAGCATCACGCCGCGGGGAGGCGCAGTTGGTCGGGTGGGTGGGTGGGTCTTGCCTGTGTCTATGTCTAATAATTTATTAATAATTATTGTATATATATATATAATGGTCAAAGGACTACTAGTCACAGATTTTCTCATATAAAAATTGATGAAATAATACTTTATTTTAATGTTAATTTATGATTAAGTTAATGATCTTAGAATTTAGTTCACCAGTCTTAAGTAAATGGGGACTTCCAGAAAAGATTAAGACTCCAAATACTCTATTGAAGTATTAGTCGATTGATTGTAGGGTAAGTTATCCAGAGTTATAATTTTTAGATTAATTTATTTTATTTAAGAGGTAAATAAAATAATGGAGTAGGGGGACACAAATATATCTCTAACTGCAGTTTAGATGGGATATATTCCTTATTAAAAAAGTGGTGTATATATACCGCTATGATCGACAAATGGTGCTGTATATGTGCCGTCATCTAACAAATGATGCATATTTATTATTTTCGTTAGCAGTGAATTTAAAAAAGAATTAAGAACTAGATTTTTTTAATTTTAAAAAATGTCACATTACTTTAAAAAGTTACTTCACTTATTTTTACTCCTCCAGATCGACCCAACTAAAAATAATTCAGTTTCTTTTTTATTCGAGATCCGTTTCAAACTCATTTTATGATTGAGTAAAAGAGGGATTTCGACGTTTTTATTTGGGTCGAGTCAGAGGGTAAAATAAGAGAGCGATTTTAAAGCCACGTGACATCGTTGGAATTGAAAAATAAGTTTTAGAATTTTTTTTAATTCAGTAAATATAAGTCAATTAACGAAAATAGTAAATATGCATAATTTGTTAGACGACGAAGGCTATATATATGCACCACATTCTTGAGGAGTATATCCGGCTCTAAAGAAAGCATAAAGTTGAGAGGATATTTGCTCTTTTAAGATGAGATATTCCGGATTAAGTTTGAGATATAAATTTTATCCCAGGATATCAACCAAACAAAATATAAATTTAATCTTAATCTTAATCTTAGAATATCCCACCTTATTCTATGAACTAAATAACTCTTTTTTCAAGTCTTAACATTTCGGGTCGATTGAATAATTATGGTTTTGAAAGTCAAATCCAGAGTCTTCAGATTTATATTTCACCTTATCCCATAAATCCATGATCCCTTTAAATATGTATTAATTAAGAAGTTCATGATTGGTTAAGCAGGTTGATGCTCTCTGGCAACAGAAATCATAATGGATATGCATATATATCTCATTTAATGGGTTGATCAATTTAAAATTTTGAATGTGATTGACCCAAATGATTTAACAGAATTAGATGCACATGATATAAACCTGAAATGTGTATTATTTTATGTTAAAAATCTAAATTATTAGAGTGAACATATTTATAATTATTTAATTGAGTTTAAGTTATATTTAAAATAACATTATAAAAAAGATTAGATTACTTTTATTTGTTATAGTAGATAATTCACATTTTATTTTTAAAAATTAGTTTCAAAGTTATAAATCTCACTTTTTTATGAATATTTATTTGTATATATTTTTAGAATAATTATACTATAATTATATTTTATATTGTCGATATATAAGTTAAAGTCTACTTAATTATATTGTATAATCAACACACCTCCTTTTGTGTGAATTTGACTACCAAAAAATTTTAAAAAAATAAAATAAAATTAGCAAATTCTATGAAAAAAAAGAATATAATAAAATAAATAAAAAATTATCTTATTCCTACTTAGAGATAAATTAGCATGAATTATCAAAAATTCTATTTAACGATGTATCTTTAGTTAACTCTATTTTTTCCCCTAATTTTCTTGCTTTCTTTTTCTTTGGTTTAGCACATGGAAATATATTCCATTTTTTGGGAGGCAGTTATATTTGAATCCAAAATCTAGCTGCATTGATTTGATAATAATAAATTTAGATTTTCTGATTAATTTTTATTTAAAAATTTAAATTATTAGTTAATTATGTGATATATTTAAAACTGCCCAACAATAAGGCTGACCTGGTCATACAGGTTATAAGTCTCGATTGATTGGCTCAATCTTTGGTTTAAGATTAATTACTTAATTACTTACTTACTTAATTAATTAATGTGGCACTAAACTAGGCGGTGATTCTGCTTCCTAAGATTGTCCGAACATGGATTACTGATTTTGGAATATCTTTCGTTGAAATATTAGCATTATGTGCTGCTAAAAATATCTTGTCTTCTGCTTTGATTCTATAAATAGTAAATGAGCGAGTTAAAATGGGTTGGGTTAATAATTTGATTAAAAATTATTTGAATTAAAATAAGCTAAAATGCGAGTCATAACTTAATCTGTGCAACTCTAATTAAGTTTTAATTATTTTATTTATCATTTTATAATCTTTTGATAACTTATAAAATTAATATTTAATTTTTGTATTTTAATTAAATTACATGTTTTTTTTGTTTTTTTAATTTTTTCTTTTTAAAAATATTTTGACAAGATATTTCTCATTAATTAATTTTGGGCTAGATATTAGCTCAAAACTTTGATGAATTAAAATGAGTTGAACTAATAAATAAGTGAGTCAATTATGAGTCCATATTTAAATAAATTGGGCAAGTTATGATCTCACGGATAAATTTTGCCACCACTATTTGATTCTAATGGAAGAGCTTCATGTTGTAAAATCATGGTGATTCTCATTATATATGCAAGAGTATTTTATGTGTAGGAAATGAGATTTTCTATTATTTTATAATTTAAATAAACGAAAATGATCTTTTAAATTCGTACGCGTAAAAATAAATATCTTTTATGTATAAAATTAGCTAATTTTTATAAAGAAAAGCCATAAACTAGAGAAACACACCAAACATGAAACAATCGGAAATGATACCCTTTTTTAAGCATAAGACTTCATTAAGTTGGACTTTCTCTTTGTGCTAATTGTAAATGTAATAGACTAGGAGGGTGGGGTGGGGTGGGGCGGGAGGAGGTGCATAAGTGAAAAATTGCAATCGATTAGTTATTAAGTCGAAGATTTATTTATTGAGTGGCAAAAATTAAATAAGAATATTGGAAATTCATATATTTGCATTAAATAAGAGTTGTGTAAGTGTTGTTTGGTACGTAATAATTTTCTTTTTATGACATGCATTAGAGTGTTCAAAAGGAATTTTGGTACAAGTTGATCGGGTAAATATCTATTAGGCCTACCAACAATGATATGTATATTTGAGACCATAATAATAAAAATGCAAGCTAGTTATTAGTAAGGGCGGATTTAAAATTTTATTAAGTAAGTGAGAAATAAAATACAATATTTGAAATTTAAATTTAAAATCTCAAAGTGAATTTAAGTTTGAAACCTCAAAATTGAATTTTGAAGTTCCTAAATTGCGAACCAGGCATCATTCAAGTATTTAGAAAATTTCAAATATATATTATAATATAAGTTTTCACCGAGGCAGGGTACAAATAAACACTCTCAGCTCCCCTTGATCCACCTCTGCTAGCTGCATGCATTTTAGTCTTATGGTGAAAGATAAATCTGTCATGGATTTTAAGTGAAATTACATAACAAATTCATAGATTTTAACCGGTGGAATTTGAAATTTATAACATTCAAAGAGCTGTTTGGATAAGGGATTACGGTTATAAATTTTGATATATAAATTAGTTATAAGGGAACTTATGTGTTATTTTATGTCGGGATTGATTATGAAGATTTTAATTATTAATGTATTAGTAATGTAGGTATCAATTATGCAAGTATTAGTTATGTAGATATTATTTATATGAGGTTTACTTGTAAGATTACGGTACATGAATTGCACCGTTATTGAATATTTAATTATAACCAAAAAAAAAAACCCCAAAAACAAAAAACAAACAATATAAAAAATATAAAAAAACTAAAAAAAATAAAAAAAATAAAAATATTTTTAAAAGAAAATGAGGTGTAAATATGCACCGAATAACAGAACTCTCTTGCTTCTCTTGTATTATTAAGCATATTATTATCCATTTTAAAAATTTCATGAAAAGAATTATCATATTATTTAATTGTATTAGATGAGAAATGATTGGTCAATTACTTTTATATGGTTAATTGTATCATACAGAAAGCGACCAGTCAATTACATGTATATAGTTCCATTTTCTCGCAAAATATTATTTTATCTTAAAAAAATGCAAGGATATTTAACAAGTAAAGAGTTAAAAATGTTAAGATAAAAAATAGGAGTGTCAAAATAGATAACAATTATAGTTATCAAGCAATTCAATCATTTTGAATCACTACTCTAAGCGGCAAGCCGAGCCAATACCGACGGTTTCTTGTCAGTTTATTGCGCAAAACCAACGAACTAATGTTCCTCGGAATTTGGATCATCGGAAATGACTAATCGACAGATAGCATCGGTTAATATTGAAACGGCTTATCTTTCAGTTGAGTAAAATTTAAGTTGATTAATTTTTAAATGCCACCCGATGTGAAAAAATAAATAATCGACAAACCTAGGTTTTCGGTTAATTAATAAATTATTTTTTAATAAAAAAATCTAAGAATTTACGACTCTCGTCTATCGGTATATTCTTCATAGCCAAGAACAAACAATGAATTGTATCGGGATTCTAGTTTACGTATCTTGTATTTTTGTAGAAAATGAGTGGCTTAACCTACGCTACTAGTTAGTAATATGCAAATAAATAAATAAATATATAAATGCAGAAACCTACAATTTTTGTATCCCACCTGTCAAATAAATTGTAATTCACTTTTTCAGCTAGACACCAACACTAAATCTTTTAAAATCAATTCTAAATCGACTACAATATAAACGAGACTAATTATCAATTAAAAATATCAAATTAAAAAAAACATAAATATCCACCAAAATAATCTACAAAGTCAACAAAATTTAAAAACTTGATATATATACAAAAAATCTTAGTTGTTTTCAGCGTGAACAATAACAATCCTAACAGCTAAGGTGTCAAAACTGACACATTCATCATCATCAGTTGAAACCCTCATCTTCAACCAAAGTGGGAGGAGAAACGGACCACTATGCACTCCCACTAGCAAGGATACTATTCACTCCACTAGCAAGGATACTATTCACTTGTGCCTTAAGAACTCGACGATATGACACATAGTCTTATACTCAGAAGAAATGCGTCTTGCCCGGCATACGCACAAGGCACATATAAGGTGTTTGATCTTGTGCGACATAACAACGATCTGAACACCATCAATGCTCCTTGGCCTAGCTAGAAAAGTCAATACCTTTCGGTCCGGATTGAATTAGTCGAATTGGGTTCCTAGAGGCTTTGTAGACTCTCCCCTTTTGTCCTCCCTCCCTCTCCCCCTCCCCTGGCCGCTTTTCGAGTCCTAAATGCGGATGGCGATATTCGGTAGAGTGGGTCGGCCTACCTTGGGCTTACGAGTTTAACTATGCTCAAACAAGAGCGCGTTGATAATCCATACATAGTCAAAAAAAGAAAAGTGAGTATAACATGGTTGTTCAAACTTAACATATTACTATTTATATGTAACTTGTAGGGACTTACATAGGCTTGTTCAACCCTTTGCTCGACTCATGTGTACGAATCCGACTCGTTCTTCTTCTTTTACGTGGGTAGCTCGAAGAGCTCATCTGAGAGTCGGAGTGGCGACCCAATTTTTTGACACCTGCAAAATAGCTTGTAATCAAAGTTAGTCAATATATAAATTTAATCAAATTTATATATATATATATATATATATATATATATATATATATATATATATATATATATATATATATACATACATCCCCATATACATATACATATAAGTTACTTACCAATTCTCTAACTATCATCCCTTGGCTCTTTGCGGAGTGCAGCGAGCCATCTTTCCCTTTTCCCTAATATATCACATAACTTATTCCACTTTCCACCTCGCATAAAATTATGCGCTAAATTTATCAAAGTTATATGAGTATTGATTATGTAGAATTACTAAAATACAATAAAAAACACCATATAATTAATACATTAATAACTTTTATAGAACATTTGGAATCTACCAATCAAACATAATATAAAATTAATACATAAATAACTTTTAATTCTATTTAAAAAATCAAAAATATATAAAATTAGTACATGAATAGTTAAGTTATTCATGTATTAACGGGGTGCTATTCAGTAACCAAACAGCTAAATGTTTTCCATTACAGAAACTAAAAGAAATGGTTTGACACAAACATAAATTGCACACAAATTCCAAGTTCTCATGTCTAAGGCTTTAAAATATTTGAACTTCCATCTAACATTTATAATTATTTTTCCCAGGTAACAAACTCTCTCTCTCTTTTTAATTAAATTACATAATTTATTGTTGTTGTCTTTATGCATTTGGAATTTACAGAAACTGTGGTTTTGATATGAATTTGTGATGTGTATAGCTCGTTAGGAGGAATGAGACCTTCGTTCCCTCTTAAGAGTTCTATTTTGAGACTCGAATTTAAAATTTCTTATAAGAATAATGAAATTATCATATCCGCGACACAACTTCGTGAGTTTGACACATAATTACTTTCACCCCTTCAGCTCGTGGTAGAGAGCCACATTAAAGAAAGAATTTGAGGTTCATATGGTATCACTTACTCAATTTTTTACTTATTATATGTGTATTTTAAGTTAAAGATAATAAAGGTTATGTTGGATTTTCTTAACTTGAATAGAAGCTTAGTATAATTTAATTTTATAAAAATTGAATTTCATTAATGAAATTTCTACTTCCATCGCTACGGATTAAACTTAGTTATCTTAAAATTATTTTAGATTTGATTGGATAAAAACTGAAGAAGGGAGCATGAAATGATTGAGAAGGGACAATGTGGTTTATGAGGAAGGGTAAGAATTGGTAGCCTATCCAATAGTGACTTAGATAATTTTTTTCTATGTTTTTACATTTAATTCAAATACGTTACTTAAATTTGCGTCTTTGCATGCTCGGCCGCTCCCCCATCTCACCTGACCCACCTTTGTGACAAGTAACATGATAAATCACATTGTGACCCACTCTCCTTCCCATTCCCAATTAGAACTTCCCAGGGGAACATATGACCCGTGCATAGACCATTTGCTTCCTTTCTTTAGTAACGTAGGACCCTCTTGTATCCGAGAAATAATGTCTACCGATCACTTTTAGTTTTTATTTTGAAATATTTATTATTAAGAAATTTTAAATTTCATAAATTAATTTTTGATAATTTAAATTTCATAATCATAATTAATTTTTAATTACAAACGTGACTATTTATGAATTTCGTACTCCCCTATTATCTTCTCACTCAAACTAGTTAGTTTTGTGGCATGAGTTTCATTCCTATACTAACAATGTATAATTTTTCTTTTGTTATTATGTTAAGATGACCTAGGGGCTACAAATCACTATTTGATAACTTAAAATAAATGAATTCAACAAATAACACTTCTCCACAAATTTAAAATGTATCGACAAAATAATTATATTATTAATGTATATAAGTTAGCTTATTGACATATATATATATATGTGTGACATATTACTTCTTTCTATTCATATTATATGGTGCTTTAGCTTTTACTTTTAATTCAATATTTAATATTAATTAATTAAAAAAACAAAAAAAACATGTAATTTAATTAAAATACAAAAATAAACACATAATTAAAAAATTATATTAAATATATATTACTTTATTATGATGAGAATTTAATGAAAATATTTTTTACTTTTTATAGTGATGAGAGGATTTATTAAGAGTGTGTCAAAACTAAAAAAACACCCTATAATATGAACATGAGGGAGTAAATACATTAAAGTTGGAATATACATACATATACATGTACGGGAGAAAAATGAGAGCGAGCACATGGTGACATCGGTGGGCCCCTAGCGGGGGCATCGAAATGCCAGACTTCGGTTGAGCGACTTCGAAGGCAACATTCCCAGGGATGGTAGCGGGAGAAAGTTACATTTCGTACCGGGATAAGGATCAAGGAGACGTCACCCCAATGATGTGGCATGAAGGACAAGCGGGGCCAGATTGTCGGGATGGTGGAATGCGCGGACGAGCTCGTACGGATATGAATAAGACCGAAATTATATCCGGCACCTTCCTAACGGTTTAGGCGTGTGGCATAAGGAATAGGGTGTTGTATTGTAGGGCTCCCGTGGAAGTCCCCCATTAGCTAAAGCCTAAACCATGTAAACTATAAATAGTCGACTCTTCTCTTTGGAGTGGGGGGATTCAAACATTATTCTCTATCAAGTAATAATATTGGCAATACTCTCTTGGACTCAGTATTTTCTCCATTTTGTTTGGTGTTAGTTATTGCAAGTTTTGTTCTCAAATCAAGGACCGCGGTGCCAGAGGCGAGTTAATATCCTCATCGGAGACACCAAATTTGCTTTTCTACGCCCCGTATCACTAGTTTACATTACATTTACTTGCTTTTATCATGTATTACTAATTAATGAGATGGTAACTTGAATACGAAACAAAGTTAGATAAACACGTGTTCTTTATCATATATAAATTCCATTGTATTATTTTGAGGTAAATAATTTGGCGCCCACCATGGGGCGGAGCAACTATATGGGATTAGCCTTATTTTTTCTTGCTAGCAGCTTGGTTGTGTTTATCTTTCATGGCGACGGGATATGGACGATCGGTCGGAAGTTGTGAGTCCCAGCCCTTGACAACGCGGTGGAGGAAATGCTTTGAGGCCTCTACCTCCGTGGATGATGGACTCTAGCAAGCAAACCCAGAAATGAGAAGAGCATCTCTAGAACATGGAGCATGACCAATATAAACATGCAAAGAAGTGCATGAGACCTCTAGCCAATACGAGAAGAAAGAAGAGGAAAAGTAGTGCAGTGTAGGACCCTCTCAAAATTCTTAAGGGTCTCGTAGATTCTACGAAGGAGTTGATGGCGGGATGGAGGCCCAAGATAAGAGAGTGAGCGAGCCGGCTTGATGGCTCAAGTTACTCCAAGCACCTCAAGGGGAAATGAGAGATACCCCCTCGACAAAATAGAGCCCGACGATAGATCAATGAAGCGCGCGACCACTGAAAATGGGTTAGAAACCCCCTAGCCACTACGACAACGGTGCTAGATATGCTAAGAAAGAAATGAAAACCCAATATGCTAAATTACATTCATACATAGATTGTATCCCAAGAGCTCCTTGGACATAAAAGGGCCATATTTAAAGAGTTATACTAGCCCTACATAGCGGTAGCGGTGACAGGCCATCCCAAGCAATTCAAGATGCCTATTATCCCTAAGTCTGATGGAAACTGGACCCTCGGAGTATTTACTCTTCTTTACAATTGCCGTCAATGACAATGACTTGATGAAGGAGAAGGTCGAGTCGCGTGATGGTGAAGAGGCTGGAGACCTATCGGGAGGAGCTTTGATCTGGTATTACTTCCTGCCCAGAGAACTCGATTGATTCATTTAATATGTTGAGATAGTTTCTCGGGGTCTCACGTCGGAACCAAGAAGGTGCAACCCTAAAGGGGCATCTTCAAGATAGAGCAAAAGGACATGAAGTTGCATTGGGAGTTCGTAGTGAGATTTCAAGGAGAAGATTCTCTTTTGCCAATGGTGTTGAAGCGATTGGGAAGCGGAAGTGTTTACTAAGGGATTGAACCCAGGAAGTTCAATCACTTCTTTTGAATTGAATGAAAGCTTGACCGAGTTTATGATCATGACTTGGGAAGCGTGCGGAACCGGAGTATGAGTTGAAGATCCAAATTGAGAATGAGTGCCGGAGAGTCGTAGGCAAGGCACCTCAGACATGGAATGAGCCTAAGTACGTGAAGAATCATGGTACGCGAGGTGAAAGAACCTCCAGAAACCCCTCATGATGGTTTGATCCGAGCTACATCTCGAAGATATAGGGTACATTACAAGCTAGATACAAAAGCGGGGGCAATAAAAGGTGGGATCTCGTATTTTCCAAGCCAATCGCTTTTGGAAAAAGGGAATAGGGGCTCCTCGTAGGTGTTCTTGGTCAAGGAGGCTGCATAGTCGGTGGTGCATGTCGCAGAAAGTACCTCCACTCTCGAATCTTGTTTCACTCTTAGCTCGACACAACTAGTCTTGCTCATATAAGACATCAAAGTGGTGAAGTTCCCAAAGCCTCTTGTTTCGAATCCCAGGACTTTAGGGACAAGAGCTTATAGTGCGGATACCACGGTCTACGACCACAGGTTGGAGATTGCCACCTCCTCCGAGAACTAGTACGAGTTGTGAAGGATGGCCCCTGTGAAGTTTCGAATGATCGGCTAAACAACTTTAGGAGGAGCGTCGAGGGAAACGGGGCAACTGCAGTCCTAGCACTCCCGAGAAAGGCGATAGTGAATGCTCCCCATGGCAGACACGGGTACATAACATAGATTTGTTTAGTTAACTTTCTTTGTTTATTTCCCAAAAGGCTCTGCCGGAGGTAATGAAGACATCTCTCACCCACACTTGAGAATCCATTTCAAGATGGGATTGGCGATCAAGCCAAAGGACAATCGGAGGGGCTTCCGGATGCGGCGGAGCTGGAGGAGCATTACGAGTTGAATAGTCAACTCCGAAATTTGGAAGGCATTTATACTCTTTTTTCCTTCGTCAGTTTTATCCCCCAAGAATTTTCTAGCAAGGTTTTTAATGAGGTAACAGTAGGGACTTCTAAAGACAAACTATAATTTACGTCTTAATGTATCATGTAAAAATTACATCATGGTCAAAGAAATATTGACATATAATAGAGAGAATATTCTGTAAGCTCCTTATCTTTTAAATGTTCTCTTTTATGAGTACCTAACACTCTAAACCTTAGTGCGGCGTGTCACGTGTGTGTGTGCTCGAAGGACGAAAATCTCGGGGCTCGAGTGTACCTCTCCTTGAAGGGAGAGTGAGAGGACAAGGGCTCAACTCAGGGAGCCCCTAGAAGTTTCGTGCAGAACCCCTGAACCCTCGAAAATGAGGGATAAGCACGAGCACGTCAAAGGTCCCCTTGCCTATCGGTTAGGCAACAAGAACTAGCAGCGAAGTCAAGATCGGACTTTTTAACGAACATAGAACTGCTCACCCGAGTTAAATGCGAGGGCCTCACTTCTCCAGAGAGAACTAATTCACAAGAAGCGCATGAATTGATCATTGGGTGATCCTGAACACTCCAATCATTCGGTTCTATGGCCATTGAAAGCTTTTTTCCTTGTTGACTTGCTTTGTTTTGCTTACTGGCTTGATATTTTTCTCCAAAAAAGGGGATTCAAAAACGTGAATATATGTCTTAAGGTTTTCTAACATGCATACCTCGGTTCTTAAAAATATTTTTTTACATGCACATAGCTAAAATTTATACACATATAATTAACTCCAAATACCAAAGTATAAAATTGAAAGAAATAAGAAATTTCTTTTTAAAAAAACTTAATAATATTATTATCTTATTATGTAATGAAGAATAAAAATATTTTTAATTTTTTTATTATATATATTATTTTATCTAATTATATAATTAACTTTTATAAAAGCGTGTCAATGTACCCCCCAAACAAGACAGCTTTGACCACAACTTTGCTGTTTTGCCTCAGGACTAAATTTAGAGTCCATTTGGATTAGCCTAGATAGCTGAGAAGCAAGTGTTGAAAAGTACTTTTAAGTGTTGAAATTGATTTTATAAATAAATAATTATATTTTGGATAGAACATATTAAAACTGTTATAATAAGTAATTTATATGTTTGGTAAATGGTGATAAGTTGTTCTTTTGTTAAAATAACTAATATATCCTTTGAGTTTTTTTAACATAATAAAAAATTATTAATTCAAATATTTATGTGCAAATAAAAAGAGGAGCGGCAGGATATGGAGTGAAGAAGAAGTTAGAAGTTTTGTTTTGGGAAATATATAGTTGATAAGTACTTAAAAATATTTTTAAGTGTTGAAACTTTTATAAATAAACAGTTCCGTGTTTGAATAAAAGTGTTGAAATTATTAATAAGTAGTTTATGTATTTGGTAAAAAATGCTGATAAGTTGTTCTTTTTAAGATGGACTAAATACACTTGAGAAATATTTTAAATTACCAAATAAAAGGAGGAAGGACGTCGGATATGGAATGAAGAGGAAATTAAAATTTATAAGTTGCAATTATAATTACTTGTCTAATTTTAAAAATCAATTAAAAATATTTAAAACATTTAAAAATATTTTATTAAACTAAAATTGCTTATAAGCTGAAAATCATAAATCGAGAGATGTGTTGAGGCTGTCGGGGAATGGGAATAGCGTAATAAATTTGAAATGTCATTTATGGAATTTGATTTTTATACTTTCATTAGAGAAATCATTTTTTTTTATTCTTAGAAACTTGTTTTTCTAGAGAAAATATTTTGACAAATTAAACATGAGTGAAAAATAATTTTTGAAAAGTATTTTTCTCCATATCACATGCCTATGAGTAACTGTGCTTGCGTGAACGCGGTTGTGCCTACGTGACCACTAGGCACACCACTTGGCCACCAACAAATTTGTACCTATTTTTTGTTGCTATGGTTCGAAGTCACGATACAAAAAGTCTAATGGTTCAATCAAAATATAATTTAGAGCTTATTTGTGTCATATGGTACCATCTATGCTCAAAATGGCTTTCAAACATCAAATCTGATCACAACACGATCAAAACTTATGCGAAACTCGTTGAGTCCAACCAAAACTTGCAGATAAGTTCAAAATCATCATATGAACTTGTTGAAACTTTTAAATTATGACTTCAGGTTTGTTAGCTTAAATATTGACTTTGGTCAATTCTTATTTTATTTTTCTCTCAAATATCTAGTTTTTGTTTTCTTCTTTGAAGCATTATATGAGTTCCTCGAGATCAGGTGTCGTCCGTCTTCGTAAGTCATGAAATATATGTTGAACTTACAAAAAGTGTTATTTAGAAAAAAAATTTAATATTCAAAATAAGCAGGATGAATCATTACAATTATTAATATCATTATGTACATCACGCAAGAATAGTAGTTATTTGTGAAAGAAATACTTAATATACATCGATAACAAATAATTTCATTAATTTATTTAAATTATAAACTTATATGTATCCTTTATGCGATGATATAGATTGTGATTCCTTTATCATTCGGAGATTCGGCCAAACAATATTACTCGATCTCTATAAATATAATCATATTATAAAATATAACATAATAATAACGTGTTAAATTTTTTGTTGTTTGATATTTTAATACTTCATAAAAATTTTAACAAATTATTAGATCAAAGAAAATAATTTTCTTTTAATTTCAAAGTTTAATTTAATAATCATAAAAGAACTTTAAAGGTGAATAACTCATGAGATGCCGGTTCTATAAAAATTGTGAATTCCAATGAATTCGTATAATGAACATTAAAAGTGCTTATGGTTGAAGAGTTTCATATTTGATGAAAAACAGAGAGATGATCTTCTTATATAAAGTTGGAGAATTCTTTCCTTATGAGTTACTTTTTAGGGTTGAGTTAGCTCATGATCCATTTAACATATGATATCGGGAGCGAACTCATCCCAATTATTGTTTATCGATGATGGACCTTGGATTAAATTTCTCATACCAGGTGTCTATCCATGAGTGTGAGGCGAGGTTGTTGAAGAGTCCCACATTAGATGAAAAGGGATGAGTGATCTCATTATATGGATTTGAATAGTCATCACTTTATGGGCTAACTTTTGGAATTGAGTTGGGCCAAAATTCATTTCTTTACCCTTACAAGTGAAGACACATCAAATTCAATATTATTATGACATTTTAATTTGAAAACACTTCCAATTTAATGAAGATACTGTTATATACCTAATATTATGTTGTAAACTTGAAATATTCATTGGCATTGTATTTCGCTAGGTACAATGTGATTGTCTATTCCAAATTTCTCCTATACTTCATTGAAATTTAAGAACCAAATGTCTTTTGTAGTTTGTGCATTGTAATTGCGAGGAAAGAGTGGATGTTTTGCAGCAACATTGTATCTTGCCCATTTCCAGAGTTCTATTTTATTCTAGATACAAATATATATATATGCACACTCCTCATTATAAATAGAGGTTATTCTGGCTCTCAGTTCAGACATTCACCAAAACAATTTTATGGTATCAAATTCGTCAGAAAATTCTTTTCTCTTGTGATATTGCTTTTCCCTTTAAAGTTGACTTTAGTCACTGCTTTTTTCCTTCGATTAGAATATAATTGTCTGCTACAATAGGACTCTATAATCTAGGAATAGTTCCTATCAAATATCTCTATTTTTTTCTTATCTTCGATATCTCTTGTCAATCTTTAGAATTTTAACAAACCATTGCATCGAACCCTCGTGCCATTACCACTCATCTCTACCCCTCAGTGACTTTCCTATCTCTTCCGGCATCTCTACTTACCCTATCATCTTCAATTTCTTCATTCCCCACTCCTTTCATACTTCCTGGTCTGTTATCGAGTTCTGACGGACTATCACCTACTCCTTGTATTGATCTAACATCCTCTTCTCCCTTACAATATTTTGCTACTTCGGCTATCCTTAATGTTTACTAATATGGTAACAATCTAATTGAACTATGTTGAAGATTATCTTACATGGCGTACACAATTCACTTTATTGCTTATATCTCATTGTTATTGTTGATTCTTTTTGTCAAGATCTAAGTACGCATCTGAAAATGACTGGTATTTAGAACCACAAGTGGTCCGAATCTAACCCATGGTACTAGCATAACACTAAACATATCTTGAAAATAGCGAGCGAAAACTAATTGATACATAACTATGGCGAATGATCGAAAATAAAAAGTAAATGCTTTTAATCTGAAAATAATGTAAGGCGACTAATTTCAAAATATCTATATATATCTAAAGCCTCTAGAGCGTGAGTTAAAGAAAACGAGTCCCTAACTAGCTCTAAATACGAAAATGAAATATATAAAGATGTAACTAAACTCTCTTCCTCGGATGATGAGGACTCACCAACGAGTAAAGGTGGTGGCACTAAAAGTATCTAAGCTGTGGGGGTGAGTTTGAGAACACGAGCCTATATCATAAACCGATATAACACAAGTATACGACCGATTACTTTGAATATACGAGTATGTAAGATATGTAAAATATGATTGAAGTAAACTATACTTGAAGCGAAATCATCTTTGTACTAAGTAAAATGTACAGATAACATGGCGATGTACAATGACCCAAGGTAAAACATATATATAGAGTTGAACATATGCAGCCCAGTCATAAAGTAAATTCATTTGCGAGTACGAGCCATGTACAAATACTATAAAAATATATACGTGGGAGGCTCTCGTAGCCCCGACCCATACACCATATGAGCACCATGGAATCCAACTGTACCTAGTTGGAAGGGTGTTCTTACCTTTCAAGAGGTAAGAACTATGGCGCGTAAATTCACTCATGAACCCATCACGGCAAGAGGACACTCTCAGGCTAGAGGACCTTTTACCCTTCGGGCGAAGGAAGACACTCTCAGCGGTGACCCTTATCCTGCGGTGGCACGTAGTTTGGGACTTAAGTTAATTGAACCCGCATTTGGTCGGTGCTAAGTACTACTCCCAAAACTATAGATATGTGCTCATAATCATGCGAGTTTGAAAGGTTTGTATGGACTAGTTAAAAATATCTCATTTATTAAATATCCGAAACTCTTGAAATAGCCATATAAGCTATCTTGATTTGAAAGTCACAAGATCATAATATAATGAATCATTCTGAAAATATGCTTCAACTAAGGAAATCATGACAAATTCCGAAAGGTAAGGCTACGAGAGATTTTCTAAATTTATAAATCATGCATATTTGTAGTATACATATGAGAATCATGAGGAAAAATATAATATACTAAAATTCATAGTACTTGCATAAAGAGATTCTCGGTCCTAAAATAATGGAATTTATTTAATCGTAGTTGAAACAATAATTTAGTCTTGGTTTTTTTTGGGCGTAGGTGAAAGAAATCCTTACTAATAAACTCACATACACGGATTGACATATTCTTGCTTGTTACTTGAGAATCAAGGGTTTGGAGAAGAAGAACCCTAGCTTTTCTTGAGCCTAGGAGCATTACTATTTTTCTGAAGTTTTCGATGTTATGCGAGGAAATTGGGAGATTAGTTGACTAAGGACCCTTGTTTCCCTCTAAAAGACCCAAAATAACTTAATATAGGATTAAAATATGAAAAGTTACAAAAATATCCTTGGAGAAATTGTTAAAATTAAGATTTAGTTCCCACTGATCGTACCATGAGTCGTACTATTATCCATGACTCGTGGATACTGGGGAAGCAGACACTTGGCCAAGGAAAACCACGGACCATCGGTACAATTCTCGATGCGATTCCACAGTCGTACCTTGACTTGTGGTATGCAGGTTTGACTTAGGTACTTCATTATATTAGGGACCAGTAGTGCTTATGAGTCGTACTTGCATACCACGACTCGTGGTATGAGTCATGGTTTTCTAAAGGGTTTCTAATGGGGTAAACATGAGGGCCACCCATGACTGCGTGGTCCCGACCTACAAATCGTGATTTGGACTCTTGATCCACTGGGAGAAAAAATGCAAAGTTGTTGGTCTTGCTAAGAACACTCGGTATGAGTCTAACCACGACTTGTATCATGATTCCACAACTTGTGGTTTGAGTCGTGGTAAATGAAAACTTATTGATATCTTTTGGGCCCGGCTTACCACGAGTCTTTCCATGACTTGTGGTCTCATATCACAACTCGTGGAGTGAGTCATACTAAGGGAAAAATTAAATATTCTGCTAGTTTTCTATTTTATGTCTAGGATATGATTTTAGAGACTTTTGGGATGTTATAATATCCCCCATTGGAATCATTCATCCTCGAATGAAGACTAAAAATGAGCGATAGGGAAAGAGCTACTAACCCCAAAGCGATTTATGAGATCTGACATGATAGTTGATTTAACTAGAGTAAACTCAAGCCGAATTCATGGTAAATACATGCATACTAAAATTTTAAGGATAGTTGATGGGACATGAAACTAATAAGGATACTATGAGAGAAGCTATTACCTCAAGATGGTTATGAACTAGGAGAGAAACATAAGGGTATTAAGCCATCATATATGCTTTGACTTTTGAAGTAGCTCCTCGACCAACTGGGTCCTCCATAAAACTTTTACGAAAGTAACTTCCTTGTTTCTTAACTTACGAACTTGACTGTCAAGAATCTCATTGGAACCTCTTCGTAGAGAGACTATCTTTCATACCCATATTTTCTAATGGTACAACTAAAAATTCGGATCGCCAATGCACTTCTTTAACAAGGACACATGAAAGATCGGATGCACCAAGCTGGCCCGACTCTGCGGGCATGTGTGGCGACTCAAGTCTACACCTGAACGTGACCTTTGTACTTAGAACCACAAGCAACCCCAAGCTAACCCATGGTATTAGCATGACACTAAACACATACTCAATAAACTAAAGGGAAGCTAGAATGATTCATAATCATATAACTGAATAAGTCTTGATTCAAAAGTAAATGTTTAAGTCTGAAAAAAGAAATATAAGAACTAACCAAAGTTTGAATATCTATTTATCAATGTGTGAACGCCTCTAGGAGGCGACGGGCGAAGGGATAGGAATTTAACTAGCTCTAAATACTAAAACTAAAATAATCAAAATGAAAAGTAACTAAACTATAGTCCTCGAATGATGATGACTCACCACTTGTAATGCTTTGCTGCTTGTCTTTTGAGTGTATTCTACAACTATGAAATTTGATAAGTACTGAACCTATATCATGAGATGAAATAACGCAAGAAGTATAAGATCGGTACTTTGAACTGCGAGTATGTAAGATTAGTAAAATGAGTAAAGTAGAAATCAAGCTAAAAACTGAAATCATGATTATTAAGAAACATGTGTAGAAATCATATGCGATGCACAATGACCCAAAAGTAAAACATACATATAGAGCTTAACATATGCGTAAGTCATAATGTATATTTATATACTAAAACTATGGGCCATGTACAAATACTACTAAATATATATATCTGTTGGAAATCTCTCAATCGACATCGCCATATAGATAACATAGAGCCCAACCTATAATCCCGAGGGTTGGGAGAGTGTTTCATACCCCAAAGGGTACCGAACCATGAATAATTCACTCATGAGCCCATCACAGCAGGCAGGGAGCGCTCTTAACCAACGGGCCCCTTATCCTATGGTAGCACGTACTTTTGAAACTTGGGTTATCTGAACCCGTTTTTGCTCAAATGTTAGATACTACTCTCAAACTATATACATACTCATAATAATAGCTTAGGTTTGAAAGTTTTGCATAGACTAGTTAAAATCATGTTGTTTACATAAATGTAAATGTTTTGAACTAGTTATGCAATTTGTACTGATTCTAAAGTCATAAAATTCAATTGTCCTGGAGAATTAGAATATACTTAAGCTGAGTAAATCATGCTAAATTCAGTATAGAGATAAATAGAGGTTTTTCCAAGAATTTAACCCGCATAGCGCGCATAATACATGTGAGAATCATGAAACATATCTAGTCTATAGGTTTTGCATAAAGGGTTTTTAGCCCAAAAATCATGAGTTCAAATAATCATCTTGAAACATAGTTTAAAGCTTGAGTTTTGGGTATAAGTATGAAAATCTCTACTCATGATCCCGCATGCGGGTGATAGTTCTTTCCTGTACTTGAGAATCCAAGGGTTGAGAGATGAGCCTGCTTTTCTTTCTTGAGGGTTTAGGGATTCTTTTTCTGAAGTTTTCGATGTTATGAAGGAGTGGGAGGTTGGCCGATAAAACCCCTTATTTGCCTCTAACAAAAACTATAAATTACATAGTTTTAGGATTAAAAGGATAAAAACATTACAAAAATACCATTGGAGAAATGATCACAAAATTCTAGAATTGTAGTCCCAATAGATCGTACCACAAGTTGTGCCTACCAACCGCGACTCGTGGATTGGGTTCGTGGCTACTTTGAAACTTGAACACTTGTTGGAATCATACCACTGGCGTCGGGGATGGATTGTCCTTTGATACCGAGTCATTCCTAACTCTTGGTGTCTAGGTTTAACCTGAACACTTCTTAGTTGGGCACCACGACTTATTCCTCGGTCGTACTCGTCATCTCACGACTTGTGGTCTGAGTCATAGGTTCCTAGACATTCATTAATGGTGTAACCATGGGTGATTCCCATGACTCATGATCCCCGCCCTACGAGCCATGGTTTATACTCGTGGTCCTTGGAAAAAAAAGGTGCGGGGATCTTTTTAGGCTTCTCCAAAGATGAGTCTGACCATAACTTGTACCATGCTCCCATGACTCATGGTGTGAGTTGTGTGGGGAAAAATTCTAATTTTCTATTGGTTTTCTGCTTCATGTCTAGGATATGATCTTGCAGGGACTTTTGGGGTACATTGTGGCAATTCCAATTCGTAGGACACATTGCCGATGTGCCTCAAAATCTGTAAGGACCTTCTTTATACCGAGGACTAAATTTCCTTTCCTTGCAAATCTCATCACCCCTTTCATAAATGGAAACCTTCGAGAAACACCCAATCATCAGCTGCAAACTCAAGCTCTCTTTCTCACGTCTGCATAGGATTTATGATGAATTTGAGCGGTTTTCAACCTCTTTCTAATTAGGCGAACCTTATCCATGGCTTCACGAATAGAATCTAGCCCTATCAATGTAGCCTCACATACCACAAACCATCCAATAGGTGATCTACATCTTAGCCTATAAAATGCCTCAAAAGGAGCCATCTGAATACTAAAATAAAAAAATTATTATTATAAAGCGAACTCTATGAGAGGCTAAGTGATTATCCCAATTACCTTTGAAGTCGATCATGCAAGCCCTCAACATGTCCTCTAAGGTCTGAATGGTCCGCTTCACACGATCATCTATACGCGGGTGGAAAGGCGTCTTGAGATTTACACAGATGCAGAGACCGCTTTGGAGCTTCGGAAATTAAGATGTAAATTGGTACCCCTATCTAAGATAATTGACAAAGGAAATTTTGCAACGACTAACTTCGTGGATGTAAAGTCTAACATAGTCCTCCGAGATACGTAGTCTTGGCTTGGCAAGAAGTTGGCTGATTTGGTTGTGATTACTACTACCCATATAGAATCATGTTGGAGCTCATTCGAGGTAACCATTGCCATTGAAGTTCATATTTATCACTTCCACTTCAAGTAGGAATATTAATATCATGAGACATACCTTTCAATCTACGATGCTCTACCTTAATAGCGGCAATTTGCGCATAGCCACGAATTTTGCAACATCTCTCTTCATACCATTCCACCGGTAACTTCTGTAGATCACCGTACATCTTAGTGGAACTGGGTAAATAGAATACCGAGAAATTTGTGAGCCTCTCCAACATCTGTTGTCTCAAGTCATCCACATTCGGAACATACAATCGGCGTTGATATCAGGAGCACACCATCTCTTGCATTGGGAGAAGACCTCCACTTTACGATTGTGGACAACTTCCTTCAACTTAAGAAAAATAGGATCATCATCTCATTTTGCCTTAACTTCCACCACAGCAGAATTCCATTTGAATAGGACACCCACCATATACCCATTATTCGGTGGCGAACCCCTAAGCGATTAGCTTTGTAGACATCTCTAATCAAATACTTCTTCCACTCTTTAACTCCACGATCCATACTACCCATGGATAAACTACTAAGGGCATCAACCACAGCATTGGCTTTACGGATTGTAAAAAACATTTATGTCATAATTCTTGAGAAGTTCAAGCTGTTGTAATGCCGAGAGCTTCGGAGATTAGACACGAGACTTAAAAATAGAAAATTTACAAAAAAACTAGAAAATCGCTTTGATGTAGAATGAGATTCGATTAAATATGCTGTTGGGGTGCCACAGTCGTGATGGCATGACTTGTGACGGGGAGGCAGGAAGATGAAGTTTAGAAAGTTGGAAAAGTGCCCATGATGAGACCACGATTACGCAGTCAGCCACACGACTCGTTCGAGTGTGGTAAGAAAGGGTGGTGAGTAAGAAAGGAAAATAAGAGGGAGACAACGTACTAGACGGGAGACCCCCCACGAGTCGTAGTCCAGCCCTCAGCCAGTGCAGGAAAGTGTGGTGACTAGTGAGGAAATGAATTGGCTTGGAGCGGTGCACACTCAACGGGTGGTGACCACGAGTCGTGGTCACACTAACGAGCCATTGGGTTGCTCGTGACGAACCCCGGTGAACAAATGACTAGTGCTTCATGGATTAGACCACTATTACTGGGCAATGAGTCATTAAGATTCCTCGTTGGGACCACCTGTGAGTTATTCCCTATAATTTTCTAAGGGTATTTCGGTAAATTCTTAGCCTCCTAGACCCTAAACTAAGTCATTTTGGGTATTTTAAGGGGAATTTAGAGGGTTAAAACGCTTTCCCCCTCATTCCCACTACGATTCTCGGAAAAACTACGCAGTTCTCCTCAAGGAAGCTCTCGAAAGGTCTAGGGTTCCTCATCGATTACGGCGGTTCAAACTCACTTTTCTAGAAATTTTGGTCAGGTATGTGGGAATTCAATAAAGGAATAATTCTTCCCTTGTGTCCCCAAAATTCTTCTCTAATTTTTTAATGAATCTAGCCACGAGATTTCGAATGCGAAGAGATTATATGGAAATTTTCTTTGAATTTGCATAGAATGATATCCATGATTATTTTTAGACATGATTTCCATCAGTTCATGAGTAAATTGATATTATTTTCACAAAAGTGAATTTTAGTCCTGTAGAGTTTCGAATGTTGAGAAATTCTTGATAATATCTTATTTAATCTATGTGGAACCATCATATATATTAATTATGAGTATTTTTTCCACCGGAGGCTAATGGTAGTATTGGATTCTTATCCTGTGCATTGACTTCAACCCTAGTTCTTGAGGGAAGAGCAGACTAGAATTTCATGTTGAATTGTTGAAACCTTTGAATTCTCTTGATTATACCGGTGTAGTGAATTCCCTTATATTATTACACATGCTAAGTTATACTGATCGGATACATGATTGTCTAGCCTTAGTCAAAATATGAAATTTTCTTAGTGTCGATCGGAAATGTCAATGATCAATTTGACTGCAATTTTTTACGAGGTGTCGGTACCACGTCCGGTTATTAGAATCGAGATTTAAAGTCGGTTTATTGATCCACTAGGCGGTCATGTCACTTTAGATGACTAGTCTTAGGACTCCGGTTCGAGATTTCAGGTTTGTTCTTAAGCAGTTCTGACGGCTTCTAGATAAGTAGTTCTTGATTTAGAACTTAGTTCAAATTTAGTCCGTTAAGACTCGAGGTACTTTTCGAGATAGAGTATCCACGCTAGTCTTGAGCCCAGTTTGAACTATCGGCTTAGTATTCGGTTTAGGTTATCTAGTGGGAGTAGGACTTAGCACCAAAAGCGGGCCCAGGGGGTTCGGCACCCGAGGTTCACAGAACTATGTTGCTAGCTTAGGTTTCAGTATTTATTGTCTTGATTGGCCTCAGACTTTTGTGATCACCAGGCTCGTGCCTTTATACCTGGCAGGTATGGCTTGGGTCCCTCTTTTAGGTGGGGTGTATACACTTCGGACTTCACGTCTAGCCCACGTGGTTACATGCGGTTATAGACTCTCCCACTAGATAGTTGAGTCCGGCCTCAATGCAACCTCGGTCCGGTTGGATTCAGTCGGTATTGAATTA
The DNA here is from genome assembly GCA_018107945.1 of Datura stramonium. NCBI lineage: Eukaryota > Viridiplantae > Streptophyta > Magnoliopsida > Solanales > Solanaceae > Datura > Datura stramonium. The sequence continues at coordinate 89,259 of JACEIK010000586.1, forward strand.
GGAGCATGCTTTGACCATCGGATAGGGTCTTCTAGACCACTCAACATTTAGTGTCGGTTTAGTAGCTACAATTGGTCATTGCATGTCTTTCGGTTCGGGATTTCTTTATTGTTTATTTCATTGTATTGTGTTCCTCTCACTTACTCAATTTACACTAATCTTGATGCATACTTTACTTTGTATCATTTTATGATACAGTTTCAGATATAGTCTCGGTTTCATTAGCCGCTTACTCCTCAGACCTCAGGCCTTACAGAGTCGGTGAGTCCTCTGTCTCCAGGAAGAAGATTTCTTACTTGAGATATAATTTCATTTCTTTTATTTGATTTGGAGCTAGCTGGGGTTTGTCCCAAGCGGCTCATCGGACCTTAGTGAATTTCATACTTAGATTCGGTTATCGGACTTAGTGGTTTTTCTTATGGTCTTGTAGTTTGTACTAATATCTTTAGTATTATGGACCAATTCATTTCTTTCAAATATTTATATTTTTGCTTTAGATTTCCTCTATATAAATTTAATGTTACTCAGAATGCTAGTGCATGATAGACCGGGGAGGTTGGCTGAGGCCACTTGTGGCTCCAAGTACTATGTCACCATCCGAGTGTAGACTCGGGCGTGACAACTATCTTCTGGTCAAAGACTACGGTCTTTTTGCTAAATACACATCGAAGGCTTTTATGGTCGGTGAAAAATCAGCATGGAAAACATACAAATAATGTCTCCCGGATCTTTAAGGCAAAAACTACCATTTCTATCTCAAGTTCATGCATCGGATAATTCTTTTCATGAACTATAGTACATCTAGAAGCATAAGCAATGACCTTTACGTGTTGCATCAACACATACCCAAGGACAACTTTGGAGGCATCACCGATAGACCACAAAGCCATCGGCCTGGAAAGGTCAAAACTTGAGTGGTAGTGAGTCAAGTTTTAACTCCTAAAGCTCTTCTCACCGGCGTCGGACAAACTTGACCTTCTTACGAGTCAATCGGGTTAAAGGAGAAGAAATGAACCAAAGCCCCTTTACAAAACTATACGTAATAACATTAAACCTAAAGCTTCTAATATTGGAGGGAGTGATGGGTATAGGCAGTTCTTCACCGCTTTATCTTTGAGAGTCTATACACACCTCACTAAATACCATATGTCCAAGAAATACAGGCGGCTTAGCCAAGTCTCACACTTGCTAAACTTTGAATATAGCTGATGATCCTTGAGATTCGGAAAAACTACTCTCAAATGAGGGGCATTCTCCTCCTCACTTCGAGACTAGATAAAGATGTCATATATGAAGATATTGTGAACATATCTAAAATCTTGCTTGAATACCTTGCTTATGAAATCCATAAAACACAGTAGGAGCATTTTTCTAGTTCAAAAGACATAACTACAAATTCATAGTGACCATACCAAGTTCTAAAGGGCATTTTCAAAATGTCATACTCTCTAACTCTAAGATAATAGGAAGTAGGATCGGAGTCCCATTTTAGAGAAGCAATTAGTGCCAGGCGGTCGGAGCAAGTCATCCAATCATGGGAATAGGATACTTATTTTTGATTGTAACTCTATTCAGCGGTAAATCACTACACATTCTAATAAGAACCATCTTTCTTTCGCACAAAAAGGACTAAATCACCCCATGTGGAAATAGACACGATGAAACCCTTATCTATAAGGTCCTTTAATTGTTCCTTAAACTCCTTAAGCGCAAGCTGGAGCCGTGCAGCAGGAGGAATAGATGCTCCGGTGCATGATCGGAAAAAGGTCTATCCAAAGTCTATCTCCCAGCTCGGGAGGACTTGAGCGAATCCTTTAAGAGGCCACCAGGAACTCTGTAGTTAGGCCCGACTAAAGAGTTGGAATTTTGGATTTGAATATCTCATTAGAACTAGTGATATGTGCAAACCTTGAAATCATATTCCTATCCAGGGTAAGACACAAAACAATAGATAGATGCGATTACAGAACTACCCTTCCATTCTAAGATAGGTTCACTTGGGAGCTGAAATTTTACTACTATGGTTTTGTAGTCGGCGAGGCATAACAAGAATATAACTAATCCATGTCAAGGATGACACCAAGTCGGTCTCTCTAACTCTACTAAATCAAATGTGGTGATTTTCCAAAAAACTAAAACTAGGAAATTTCTATATACTTTTCTTGCTATAGTGACTCACTAACGAAAATAGGGGCGAAGGGTTATGAGAAGCATTGAACTAGCATAAGTAGCGCAACTTATGGAGTCACGAAGGATAATATGACCTGGAGTCACGGAGATAATAATGGGATCATCTACGTGACTGGCTCCCCTAAATCTTGCCAAACCTACATGTCCAAGTCAATTGTTGAGACTCTCATAATAATAAGAAAACTAAAGGTATGATTCAAATATATCAAAGGAAAATACTAGTAATAATCGAAGTGAGTATAAATATTCAAACAGATCAACTTAACATATGGATATATATTTATTTTTTTTATTAATGGATAAATTAACAATATGACTTATCAACACAAACCTATGTTCATGCGGCAAATGCAAGTCGGTTAACATCTTATGTCACAGCAAACACATCATATACCAAGCAACACATAATATAAATTGCAGAAAATTATAGTTGGTGGTCACTACCTACTATAGTACACTACTTTATTTACATTCTAGCAACTACACTATACATATACATCCAAATTAACTAGATAAGATGTAAAGTTGTACCAAAAGGGCTCATGGGAGAAGTGTGTGTACTCTCACTAAAGCATCACATTGGAGCAATAAGAGAAAAATAATAACTCCTAGACTACATGATATTTTAATATCTTAAAATAAAAAAAAAAAACGATTAAAAAAAATAAAAAAAATAAAAAAAATAAAAATATTAAAAGGTGTACAAATATGCATAACTAAGTATAAGTCAAGTATATTTTTGCCTAAGAACTTTGATACAAACACATTAATGAGATGAAGTATATAATCTTTTAATAATGAATGCCTTTGTCCTTAGAATATATATATTCTAAGGGTCGGGAAAACTTTTTCAACACTAGAGATGGATAAGCTGTATAAAACAAATTTTTTATAGGAAACAAAATAAATTGAAAGCTCAAATGGAATTAAGAAAATGAACAACATTCATGTTATGATAGAGAAAACTAGCATGAGGATAGAATCCTCTCTGCATTACTTGAACATAGCGTTACTTTCCCATTACAAAAGGGAAAGTGGTGAAGGATCAATATCATTTCTCGAAATTAGTAGCTCTTCTTGTTTTCGCTACTTCATTTGCTCTCAAATATCTCATTGAACCATTTGAAGGCTGGTTAACAACATTCGATCGATACCTTAAGGTAGATTAGAAAAATCTCATCATCATATGAGTACTTGAAGGTGAATAAAAGTATTAGAATCATTTATTGACATATGAGCTACCACCATGAAGAGTACGTATATTTGCTCAGAGCGTTAGATTTGTATTATTTTCCATAAGAGCTATCCTTGAAGCTCAAGAAGTGTGTACTCTGAGAATGTGAAGTTGTTGGAGTATCCATAAGTTATGCAATTGAAGTGCTTGTGGCATTATTTGATATAGGAATGTGAGAAATTGAGAGTGTCTCAAAAAGCAGTTATCAACGGTACATGTGAAGGTGATTGTAACTGGAAGAACTATTTCTGAATAAGATCTTGGAAATCTAAGCGATATAGGATAAGGAACTGCATGAGAGATTTGTGTATAGCGAATTTATAGTAGATATTTACATGCATCTCTATGCTTAACTGATTTTCTCGAAGATTTTACGGTAGTATAGGGCCGGTGTTTCCACGATACTGCCACAAGTCACTCCTGGTACGAAGTTTCATACATGGAAAATCAAGCCTCTTGTGTAATCTCTTAGCGTGAGCTCTGATGCAAATTCATAGAGGTGGTGTTGTAGACTTCTTTTCTTTTTCTTCGATAAAAGCAACGCTTTGATTGTGTATCCTTTGCATTTATGTCAAGTTCATATGCCGCAAAGAACTATCGGGAATATGAGCATTTAAATCTATCATAGAATCGAGACGACATTTCTGATCAAATTATGTCCTTTTTGCGGTATATTTCTTTGGTTAGTTGCTACCATTGAAAGTTCTATTTCTCGCATTAGAATTGTGCCTCTCCATCCAAGAATAAATAAAAAATTATCCAAGAAAAAGAGAAAACTCAATTCTATCACAGCTCAAATTTTGAATGTTTCTCCTCGAGCACGAAATAGCTGTAGAAATACTAGTGTAAGTGTTGATAAAACCCACTCAAACATGACTATGCACGATGAAATATTAATCATATTTTCTCATATGTATAGTTTCGAATAAATAGAAGGTGCACGTACAAGAAAAACATGAGTCTGAATACACATGGCATCTATGAGTAAACTCAAACTTACAACACTTCTACGTATGTCATGCGTAAGGATGTAGATAAGTTCGATGTAAGTTGGGTGGCAACAAAGATTCTAAGAGTATACAAAAGATGTTCTAAATTTCAACGTAACACAACAAAGCATTGGAGTATTATTCTTTTAATTTTAATAGTACGCCACTTAAGAGGTAGGATATAAGATGGGTATAATTTCAAGTTTTACGGAGACCCTTTCTAGTAAGTTTAGAATCGAGATATTATTCATTTAAATTTTAATAGTACCCCCTGGAGGTAGGAATAAAATGGGTATAATTTCAAAAAAATTATGAAAAATGTTGCTAATAAAAGTTTTCGGTTGCATATAGCCTTCAAATTTTGAAGACTTATTACTTGAAAATTGGTTTCAAAATAATTATATAATTGTTGAAAACTCAACTTCAACATAAATCTTTACGTACAGAAATAAATAACCTAACGTAAACATTGACAATATTTATAGTTATCTTTTTATAGGTCCAACATGATACTTCACCAATGTCATGAAAATTGAGGAAAATTCTAATTGGATAAGGGGTGGCCGGGGGGAAAATAAAACTCCTTTTACATTGTCTACTCTTATTAAATTACATAAAGAATAACAAATCTTGATACGACTTGATTAAAAATTTAACCGGTACAAGCTAAATCTAAAATCTATAAAGGAAAGAAAAAAGACCTCTTTAACATAGCTATTTTTTATACTATAAATCTATGAAAAGATTGAGTTTTTCAATTAGGACCGCCTATTTTCTAAAGTACAAAAATTTTCATAATAAACTCTTAAAAGCATTCCAACATCATATTTTTTTCCGTTCAATCTGAAATACACACTTATATTTCTTTCCTCATCTAGATCAAATACACACCCCCTCCACACACATAAACCACACACGAGAATGGAAAAGTATTAATTAGTTATAAAAAGAGTAAAATAATCTTCTTTTAATTTTAATGGAATCCATTGGCACTATCAAGTTGACCAAGAATTATTTTAAGATATTAATATTAAAATTAAAATTAAAGAATTTATGAAAAGCGTAAAACACAACGCGTGAAAAGGTTTACAAGAGTCGGTTTTCATACTTAAAAGAGCAAATAATTTTATGATGATTGAAACAAAACCTCCAAATAGGGATATTGAATAAGACTTCTCGGCTATATGCAAATCACGTGAAGTTGATCATACAAAAAAAAAGATATTCAATAGAGCGAACTGATCTTTGGAATATTTTTAGTAAGAGCGAGTATACCACTACAAATCATTCAATGTCTCTGCCACTAAAAAAGTTGAGAATCGAGATGATCTTGTCATTGTAGTTGGTGTCTTGCAAGAACAAAGATAAGCAACATTAGTCTCTCTTTAATAAGTTATATGACTAAATTTCAACCTGAAAATCATAAGCAATCATATGGAAAGATTTTAAATGTGACCTTTTAACATCGAATGGAAGAACAATAACGAAATTTCACATTTAAAAATTATTTATTTTTCATATTGCAATTATTTGAACACAAAATACTATATATAAAAATAAGCAACATTAATGACTACATGATACTAATGATGTCATTTTGATAACAAAAGAAAAAGAATGTCCTACGAGACCTTATAATCGAAAGATTTATCTCTTAGGAGAAGGTAGGTTTATGAGAACTTAGAAGCACATAGTAAAACTTATGGATCTAGTGACATTAAGACCAACATGTGATTTTATAATAAATTAAGAAATGTTTCAATCAAATGTTGCAACATTTTTATGAGAATAGTTTTTCAGATATCAAATGATGAAAGCATCTAAATTTGTGAAAACTAAATTTTTTATCAAAGTATACAACATCAAATAAAAATTTATAAGGAGCATGAATCATGATGATAATATGAAAAGCAATGAATTAGTTGAGATGAACACAAATTAAACATACATCAATGTCATAAAAAATAGAAAAAAAAATAAGAGGAAAAAAAATTATTTGTGAAAGAGATATTCTCCTCTAGAAGTATATATATTTGATTACATCCCCCTTCCATACACACGCACAAAAAATTCTTGTGCTAAAGAAGATGAAACAAGGGTATATAAACATGAATGAGAATTAAAAATGATGCTAACAAGTAATCAAAATAAACCAACAAGATCATTTTACTGGAAAAAAAACGCAAAGGACCAATGGATATACACAAAGGCTTGGTGTGTGAATCTCAAACAAACAGTGACACAAGATAAACAAAAAGAAAAATAAGACTCACCATTTACAAGAAAAAAAAGGAGAAATCTTTGTATACGTGAAAATATGAAGAACAGGGGTGAATTTATGCGATATAAGGGATTATAGCAATTTAAGTTTTCAAATTAGGGATAGAAAGAAATTAATTACAACACGATCTAGAATGTAACAAATTAGAGAGGATCTTTATTTACATTGTGTATAACTTGTTGTATGTGTCTTGCGAGAGTGAACCGTTGTGGGTCTTGAAATCATTTGGATACGCCAAATCAAGAGTAAAACTGACATCTTCTTCCATTTTCTTCCTTAATACCCATCATTCAAGATTACAACAAATTGTTGCAAATTACATCAAACAACTTCACAATTAAAAATGCACTTTATTAGCCATTTATCTTTTGCATAACAAAAATAACAAATTGATCTCCGTTGTTTTCTTTGATTGTTGGGCTCATTTTCTTTACTTGCAGCAAATGAATATTCTAATATTTATTAAAGTTGACTCTCAAATTTAAAAATTGATTTGCTCATTAACGGTAAAACTTCGTGAATGAAAGAAACCCCTATAAATATTATTTTATTTATTAATGACATTTTTTACCATTTTTTCTCTTAGTTTCATTTTAATCCTTCAAACTTTATTTTTAAAAAATATAAAAAAACTAAAAAAAATAAAAAAAATAAAAAAAATATGTTATTTTTTATTTAAACTATGATTAATTAAATAATTTCTTGTGAAAGGGTTATATAATAAAAAAGAGCATATGTAATAGGTCATAAATTTGACCTCCCCTCATTCTTCAGCTCAAAATGTATTTTATGAATACTAATTTTCAAAATACATTATACACTCATACATGAAGTCCCTTATTTGTACACAATCTATCTATATTAAACTATAAGTGAAAATTTTTAAGTCAAAATGTAAATTATTAAAATACCTTTGATATTAATTTAAATTAATTTTAATTAAATTACATGTTTTTTTTGTTTTTTTAAAATTTATAATTAACTTAAAAAACCAAATTTTGAAGAGATGTAGCTCTTGAGATTATTAATTAATGTGACTAATCATTCCTATTTAATTTTCAAGGTTGTTATTGTTGAACATTATTGAATGTTTGTTTCCTTCAGCTGTCGGTAAGTTATTATTTTAATTGAAATATACGATTTATTTTATTTTATAAAAATTAAAGAAAAAAATATTCATTATCTTATAAATACATTATATTATGGATGTCATTTATTTAAAATATTTATTGAATAAGCTTGCAATCAAATAAATAGCTAGATGAATAGGCTTGCAATTGCATAAATTATAAATTTATTCACAATGATAATTGATTTTCTAGCCAAATATTGCAAAGTAGATTAATTTTTTCAAATTGGCGAGTTATAGTAAAATAATTATATTGAATTTATGCATGAAATTTGAATTTATGGTGATATAAATGAACATGAAGTTAAATAGGTAATTGTTTAATATACTAAATGAATTTTATAATATTTAGAAATTAAAAAATGTGAATATAATTTGATAAAATATTGTTTTGTTTGCCCGCGGAAAATTTCAGTTATATTATAGTAACTAAATCAATTTTTTTACTAATTCAAATAAAAATAAATTTTCAATTTAACTTGAAAAAGAAATGTTTTAATATAGGGATAATGCATAAATACCACCTCAATTTATGAACAAATTCTTAGGGATACATCTTTCTTTTACGGGGGTCCTATTACCCCCCTCCCCCACCCCACCCACCCCCTGCTCTCAATTTTTTTAAAAGTGGAATAAATAGCTTTTTGTAACTATTGACATGACACAAATAACCAAATGAGTATTTCATGGTGTATTTCACGCTCCCAATACACTTATATTTATTATTAAAGATATGTTTTCTCTTTTCTTTTATTAAAATATTTTATTTTCCTTACTTAATCAATCAAATATTTTATCTCCTTGCTCTCGTTTTAATCAAATTGAATCAAACTTCCATTTTTTCATTGTCTTTTAACTTTTCTTTTCATTCTTTTACTACCCTTATTTCTTTCTTCTTTTCACTCATTCGGTTTTTTCTCGTAGTTTAAAAGTCAATAAAAAATATTGATCAAATATTAAATTTAATTTTAGAAGCTCATTGATTTAAGTTGACATATCACGGTCACAAAGATTTTCCTACCTCAACATGTGATTAGTTGGTACACAAAATTAAAGTATATAATCTTCAAGAATTATGCATAGTTTAATCCGGGAGAGGGGAGGGGGAGGAGGAAGGTAAAATACATGTTGTACTCTTTCTTTCTTAACTAAGATATTATCCTATTCATTTTTCTGGTAAGGTTCTTAATGAGTCGGCTAACAATATTTATTACTAGATACGTATACATACTTTTTCTTTAAATTTTCACTAAATTTTTTTCTAGCAAGGTCTTAACTAGACACATTATTTATTAATGAACATTCAAGAAAATTATAATAAATACATTGTATTATGAAGGTAAATTATTTTCACCCCCAACTGCTTTAAATCAAACTCCCCTCAACTTTAACGATAGACATTATCTGTTGTCCCCTTGTTACTTTTAATCCTCCATTTATCTAATATCTTTTTAATGTTATATAATAATATTTATTTTTAACCCGGATATTTATAGTTTCTTATTTGAATTCATTAACATTATAAGTAGAACATTATTTTTATGAATTTGTCACAACATCAATGTTTCTTTAGTATCTTTTTATTATATGTATTAAATGTGTATATATGCATGTGTATATTTATGTATCTCCTCTTTCTTATCCTCATATATAATATTTATTTTTTAACCCAGATATTTATAGTTTCTTATTTGAATTCATTAACATTATAAGTAGAACATTATTTTTATGAATTTGTCACAACATCTAATGTTCTTTAGTATCTTTTTATTATATGTATTAAATGTGTATATATGCATGTGTGTATATTTATGTATCTCCTCTTTCTTATCCTCTATTGTCTATATAAATAAATAAAATTTGATTGTTATTGTCACGCCCCGCCTTGGGGGGTATGACTAGCACCTGGTGCCCTACTAGGACCTGAACTGCTAGACTACTGTGCCTATGCACATCTGGTGCCTGATTGGCTCTAACTCAGATTCATGGAATCAACAGGCTATATAACGACTGTAAATACAGCCTCTGGCCGACTGGACTTATAGCCACCTGTACTGTAACATTAGCTAACCAGAATCATACTCATATAGGGAAACCTATGCGGGCTGACAAGGCCACCATGCTGTCTAGTCATCTCTAAATCAATAACAAAAGCTGAACGAATACGTGACCGGCAAGGTCACCACAACTAACTGGATACGGCCCCACACGGCCAACATAAACAACAGTACTAAACAGCTAAACATACGCACGACCCCACACGACCGGCACAACTAACCACAGGGAGATATATATACACAATCTGCAAGCCTCTAAGAATACTGACAAGACGGTCGTGACAGGGACTCGGCCTCCCTGTACTGTACAACAAAAGAAAGGAAATAGACCTCTAGCTGTATAGCTCCGGATGACAGGAGCTGATGACTATATGAGCTGACTAAAGTCACGAGGGATCGACTCCTCGTCTATGAGTACCTACAGGCAAGTAATGGAGCACCCCAAACGGGCGTCAGTACCACTGGTACCGAGTATGCAAAGCAAACTGACCATAACTGAATATAAGCAACATAACTAGAACTCTGAACAGTAGGGATTATCTGAAACTGTCTGGACTGATGGAATCTGAAACAAGCTTATCTGTACTGAAAGTAGGGCAGGAGCATACCTGTCGTCGTGGCGATATGCTGTCTATCAGCTAATAAATAACATATATATAGATATATATAACAAGCAAGGACCAATACCAACCCCCATAATACGGAAGGTGCCAACCAACAAACAATCTATAACCCCTACCCGGGTCAAAACCATCCAAAAGTAAATCACTCCACTCGTCTATTAACTACGAGTACCTCTACCGGCCCCCCTAGGTCTCCAGCTCGAACTATGACCTGTGATATAAATAACTGTGTCTGAGCCTGAAGGACTCCTGTACTATAAACTGTAATCTGTATCTGTAATCTGCCCCCTGGGCACAAGCGCACAACAGGGTAAGCTATACTGCTATGCTGATCAGCCTGCTATGGGGAATGCTCCATCCCATCTTCGTCCTACTGTGGTCGGCATACCACTCCTTGGAGTGACGTATCCCCACCCTCATGGTGGGTCGACATAGTTACCAACCCAGGGGCGGCGAGGACGCTCAAAGGGTGTCCTCATAATACAAACAGGTCTTAACAAACAACAATCACATATAGCAAGCATGTTTGAACTGAAAATACTATTTGTATTCTGATTTCTCATTCTAAACTCTTTTCTGCGTTATACTAATTCTCATACTGAACTATACTGTATCTAAGATGTTATCTAACTGTCTGGCTATACTGTATCTGAGATATTATCTGACTGTCTGACTCTGGGATATTATCTGACTGCCTGATATTGCTTTACTAACTTTCATTTTGAATATATATCATAACATTATAAAACATGCTTGCTAAATTCATACTGGACTCAATTCTTGACTTCTGAGTTCTTTCTTCTATACATCACGCTATTTACTGTACTGGATTACTAACTTGCCGAAGGAATTAGCTTTACATACCTTCGCTTCGGAGTTTCCGACTAACTGACGTAGTTCAGTCAGTACTTCTACTATTTCTCCCAACTACATTTATATATATATTAATTAGAACTAAATACGCTAATATTCTGGAAGAAAATATCACTTTCAATATATATATAGCCCATACTTTGGCTTATCGAAAAACAGTCTAAAACTTGCTATTTCTCAAAAGTCCAGAAGGGAGAAATACTCACTTTAGGGCTAGGAGTATATTGACACTAATTTGGAGCAATTCCACTTACCTTAGCTC
>JACEIK010000586.1:122577-136614 GCA_018107945.1 Datura stramonium
ATTCGACAGGCCCGGGTTGACTAGTTCCTACATCTAGAGCAGGGGTCAATGAGTGTCCGAGAGTATGCTATGAGGTTCGACTCCTTGGCCCGATATGCACCAGCTTTTGTGGATACCAATCCAGCTAGGGTGCACCGATTTATTATGGGGCTGAATCTAGAATATGTGGAGACTTGTATAACTCAATCTACGTCTCAGAGTCCTCAGGAGGACCTGGTAGTTCGAGGGTCTGAGAGTTTCTCTCACTGAGTCCCCGGCAGTTCACCGAGACGGATCGGGCGGAGGACCCTCAGGATTTCTTGGATCATATGCAGCGGATTTTCAGGGTGATGCATACTACACCTGCAAAGTCAGTGGAGTTAGCGGTATTCCGGCTACAGGACATCACAGTACTGTGGTATGAGAGTTGGGATAGGTCCTGAGGGAGAGGTGTTTCCCCTCCGACTTGGCCCAGCTTCTCGGAGGCTTTTCTGGATCACTACCTGCCACGGGAAATTCGACAGGCCCGGGTTGACCAGTTCCTACATCTAGAGCAGGGGTCAATGAGTGTCCGAGAGTATGCTATGAGGTTCGACTCCTTGGCCCGATATGCACCAGCTTTTGTGGATACCAAGTTGGCTAGGGTGCACCGATTTATTATGGGGCTGAATCCAGAATATGTGGAGACTTGTATAACGGCCACTCTACGAGAGGACATGGATATTGCCTGGTTTCAGGCTTTTGCTTAGAATATTGAAGGGATCAGACAGCGGCAACGGGAAATAAGAAGGGCAAATCAGGAGCAGTGTCATCGGGCCAGACCTAGTGATATGCAGGTGGAGTCCCAGGGTGGACCCCAGCCATGATTTTCAGACAAGCCACCCAGACCCCCACCCCCACAACAATAGCAGGGGAGTGGATCTGGTTGTCGGGGCAGTCAAGACCCGGCGAGAGCTCATGATCAGCAGGTTCACAGTAGCAGAGAGGAGTGGAGCAAAGTAGATTCACCGTGCCGCTTTGCCCTATTTGTAGTCGACGTCACTCCGGGGCATGTAGGTATGGTTCCACAGCATGTTATACCTGTTGATAGGAGGGTCATCAGATGAGAGATTACCCAGCCAGGGGTCAGAGTGATCGAAACCAACAGGATAAATCTTCAGTAGGGTCACGTGCCCCAGAATCTCTAGTAGGGCGTAGGCCCTCAGCTCCAGCCGACAGAGGTCGAGGCAGACCAGGGGCCTCTAGTTCAGGTACCGGTCCAGATCGCACTTATGCCTTACCGAGATGGCAGGAGTCAAAGTCGTCACTGGATGTGGTGACAGGTATGCTGGACATTTGCTCTCATTCTGTTTATGTATTGATATATCCAGGATCCACCTTGTCTTATGTTACACCGTTAGTGGCTCGGAAGTTCGATATCATGCCGGAATTACTTCAGTAACCTTTTTCAGTGTCTACACCCATCGGTGATTCCATGATAGCTAAGAGGGTCTACCGATGGTGCACAGTAGAAGTTGCTGGTCGTTAGACTTTAGCAGATTTGATAGAACTAGAAATGATTGATTTTGATACAATTATGGGTATGGATTGGCTGGCGCCATGTTATGCCAATGTTGAATGTTGGACCAAGACTGTCCGATTCCACTTTCCAGGGGAGATTGTACGGGAGTGGAAAGGTAGTGCAGCCACGCCAAAATGTAGGTTTATTTCCTATCTTCGGGTGAGAAAATTGATAGCGAAAGGATGTATTTATCATATTGTCAGGGTTCAGGATGTCTAAGCAGAATCTCTAAACCTTCAGTCCATTCCAATAGTCAATGAATTTCTAGATGTATTCCCAGATGAACTTTCTGGTATTCCTCTAGAACGGGAGATCGATTTTGCAATTGATTTATTACCAGGTACTCAGCCTATATCTATTCCTCTGTACCGAATGGCTCCTTCTGAGCTCAGAGAATTGAAGTAGTAGTTAAAAGATCTGTTAGATAAGGGATTTATCAGGCCAAGTACTTCACCATAGGGCGCGCCAATCCTATTTGTAAGAAAGAAGGATGGCTCCCTCCGCGTGTGTATAGACTACCGGCAGTTGAATAAAGTCACTATCAAGAATAAGTACCCGTTTCCTAGAATAGATGACTTGTTTGATCAGTTACAGGGGGAGAAATATTTTTCCAAAATTGACTTAAGGTTAGGGTACCATCAGGTTTGGGTTCGCGAGAGGGATATACCAAAGACTGCCTTCAGGACCAGGTATGTCCACTTTGAATTTCTAGTCATGTCCTTTGGGTTGATGAATGCTCCAGCAGTATTCATGGACTTGATGAACAACATCTTCAGGCCGTATCTGGACTTGTTTGTGATAGTATTTATTGATGATATTCTGGTATATTTCCGCTCAGAGGAAAATCACCGGGATCATATACAAACAGTACTCCAAACTCTCAGGAATCGCCAGCTGTACACGAAGTTTTCTAAATGTGAATTTTGGCTGAATTCAGTGGCCTTTTTGGGCCACATTGTGTTAGATGCTGGTATACAAGTAGATTCGCAAAAAATTGAAGCAGTAAAAACATGGCCTAGACCTACCACTCCGATTGAGGTACCCAGTTTTTTGGGGTTAGCCGGGTATTACAAAAGGTTCGTGGAAGGATTTTCCACCTTAGCAGCGCCTTTGACCAAGTTAACTTAGAAAGCAGCTAAATTTCACTGGACTGAAGCATGTGAACGGAGCTTTCAGGGGTTGAAAAACAAACTGACCTCAGCACCAGTATTAGCCATGCCAGAAGGATCAGAGGGTTATGCAGTGTACTGCGATGCTTCAGGCGTTGGGTTAGGGTGTGTTCTGATGCAACATGGTAAAGTAATTGCTTATGCTTCCAGACAGCTGAGGAAGCATGAGAAGAACTACCCCACCCATGATCTGGAATTGGTCGCGGTAATTCATGCCTTGAAAATATGGAGGCACTATCTGTATGGCGTTCATGTAGATATTTTTACTGATCATAAAAGCCTCCAGTACATTTTCACACAGAAAGAGTTTAATCTACGGCAGCGTCACTGGTTAGAGTTGTTAAAAGACTATGATGTGCATATTTTGTACCACCCAGGGAGAGACAATATTGTAGCAGATTCCCTCAGTCGTAAATCCATGGGGAGTTTAGTACACATAAAGCCAGAACGGCGGGAGCTGGCCCGAGAATTGCAATAGTTAGCCAGTTTAGCCGTCCGTATAGTAGATTGAGGAGACAATGGAGCAGTAATTCAGAACATAGCGATATCATCATTAGTTGTGAAAGTGAAAGAACGGCAGTACGAAGACCCTAACCTGGTTCATCTCATAGATAAGGTTCAGTGAGGGGAAGTAACAGATTTTCAGGTAACCAAAGATGGAGTTTTGAGATATAGAGACCGCCTTTGTGTTCCGGATGCGGCAGGACTTAGCCAACAAATTATGGACGAGGTGCATCATTCCCGTTACTCTCTTCATCCGGGTTCAACAAAGATGTATCATGATATAAAAGAAAATTACTGGTGGCCGGGAATAAAAAAAGAAGATAGCAGAATTTGTAGCTCAATGTCCTAATTGCCAGTAGGTGAAAGCCGAACATCAGAAATCCGGCGAACTGACACAGGAGATAGAAGTGCCTATGTAGACATGGGAGGCAATTAACATGGATTTTATGATAGGATTACCTCTTACCAGGCGTAAATTTGATTCCATCTGGGTAATTGTTGACAGGTTGATGAAATCAGCTCATTTTCTGCCAGTATGGGCTACTTTTTCAGCTGAAGATTATGCTGAACTATATATCATAGAGATATTCCGATTCCATGGTGTTCTGTTATCGATTATTTCCGATAGAGGAGCGCAGTTTACAACTAAATTTTGGTAGTCCTTTCAGAAGGCCCTGGGGAAGAAGGTTAATCTGAGTACGGCCTTTCATCCTCAAACAGACGGGCAGGCAGAACGTAAAATTCAAATGCTCGAGGATATGTTACGAACGCGTGTGCTGGATTTTGGAGGAAACTGGGATGAACACTTTCCACTTATTGAGTTTTCTTACAATAACAGTTGTCACTCGGCAATTCAGATGGCACCTTATGAGGCCTTATATAGGCAAAAATGCAGGTCCCCAATTGGTTGGTTCGAGGTTGGAGAATCAGGGTTAATTGGGCCAGATATAATTTCATCAATTAGAAGAGAAAGTAAAGCTTATCAGAGAACGTTTGCTGACATCTCAGAGCTGCCAAAAATCTTATGTTGATGTACAACGTAGGAATTTGGAGTTCAATGTAAATGACTGGGTGTTTCTGAAAGTCTCGCCAATGAAGGGCGTAATGAGGTTTGGCAAAAAGGGTAAGCTCGGCCCGAGGTTTATTGGGTCGTATCAATTACTCCGGAGAATAGGTCAGGTGGCATACGAACTAGATTTGCCTTCGGAATTGGAATTCGTTCATCCGGTCTTTCATGTGTCGATGTTATGAAAGTGCATAGGGGATCCTCCCGAGTTGTGCCAGTTGAGGATGTCCAAGTCACTGAGGAATTAGACTATGAAGGGGTTCCAGTAAATATATTATATCGACAGGTTCATAGGTTGAGGACTAAGGATGTTGCCTCTGATAAGGTACTGTGGAGAAACAAGAATAGAGAGGAAATGACTTGGGAGGCTGAGGACGACATGAAATCCAGATATCCTCATTTGTTCCAGGCTTAGCCCAGACTATGCAGTTAAGGTAAGTTATTGATTCAGTCGTTGTTTCATGATTTATGTTATATATATTGCTCAGTTGACTCTAGCCTTATTGTGAAATAGTTGTTATAGTGTTATATGAAGTGCCTGTACTGGACTTTTTTGTATTTCAGGATTTTTTGGATAGTCCATATTACAGGGGAAACTCTGCCGAAATTTTTCCAAGATAAATAATTAAAAGGGTTAAGATTCCTGTAAGCTGAAGTTAACATTCGAGGACGAATGTTTCTAAAGGGGGAAGGATGTTACACCCCGTAAGTTTCTAATGTTTAGATGACTTATTCGTACGTTGTTTAAGAGTTTTAGAGTACAATACGTAAGAGAAAGGCCTAGGGAAAGGTCAAACGAGCACAGAGTCGGGCCCGCGCGGGAGAAGGCCGGACCAGCTTCCCAAAGGGGCAACGTGGCATGGACCCTCCCTGGCGCGTTGGGCTCCATGGCACGGCCCATAATTGGTGCGACAAGGTCCATTCCACGGACCCCTGTCCACCGCTTCAAGTATATATATATGTTCCATCCTTTGATTTCATGTCATTTCATGTAAATTATCGTTTTTCTCCGAATTTAGTACTGAAATTAGTCAATTTTCCCTAGTAAAACGATTGCAGTTGATAAGAGCAGTTGAATACGAACTAAAACTCGTCAGTTAATTAGTAATCGGAGAATGAGGTATGTTAAGGTAGTTTCCTTCGGCAAGTTAGTTTCTTTAGCATGATAGCTCAGTTTGAATCCCAGTAAGAATACCAGAAGCATGTCTATTAGGATTAGTTGTTGTTATTAGCTGAGACCAGTATTCCATGTTAGTTTGGGATGGATTATGCCTGTATAGCCTTCATGACCGACCCCAGGATTATTAGCTGTTTCAACGCCCGTCAGGGGCGAGATGATGTCACTTTACGGAGCGATATGCTGTCCGCCAGGGACGAAGATGAGGTTCCAGGTCCTCATATGTCATGGTTGTCTTTATACACCCCCGTCAAACTTGGTGCCCTAGGTGCATATATCAAGAGTCCACTGGACTCAGACAAAACTACAGTCAGGGGCCGAGCGGGCTCAGTTGCAGACCCAGGGGGCCGATAGGATAGCTATAACTATTAGTTGACCCAGTGCGACCTTGATAGGGGTATATAGACTGAAGTGTACTCACCAGGGCTTATGGGGGCCCCAGGTGGGTTATTCTGTGTTGATTGTACCTTCCGGCTTATGGAGGTCAGGTAAGGTTTTTGTTTGCTTTAGTTATTAATAAATTAGATAGTAAGAAGTTCTATTACTCAGGTATGATCTCTACCCCTTCATTTCATTTATTTTCAGTTCTATCTCTTTATTTCAATCATTTACAGTTATCGCCTTACATATTCGGTACATATTGTACTGACGCCCTTTCTGGGGCGCTGCATTACTTGCCTGCAGGTATGGATAGACGAGGAGTAGGTACCTCATAGTTTTTAGCCAGCATCATCAGAGTAGCTAGCTCCTTTCTCCGGAGCTTGTAGATAGAAGGTTTACTTCTTTTTGATTGTACAATTTATGGGTAGGTCAGGTCCCTGTCCCGACCATCATATTACTCCTAGAGGCTTGCAGATTATTTTTATTTCCCTGTGGTTAGCTGTTATTGGCCGTGTGGGGCGCATATGTGTTTTAGTTTACGTGTTGACCGTGTGGGGCCTTGTTTAGCTGATAGACTAGCGGCCTTGTCGGCCATAGTTTAGCTTAGCACTAGATTTACTTTACAGTCACAACTAGATATCATGGTGGCTTTGTCGGCCAGCATAGAGTTCCCTGTTGTTGTTGTTTTACTTTACAGGTGGCCATAAGGCCTTGTCGGCTGGAGGTTGTATTTACAGCCGAGATATAGCCCATTGTTTTCTTGATTTGGGAAGTAAGCCTGCACCAGGAGTGCATAGGCCTAGTTAAGTCAGTTCAAATCCTAGTAGGGCACCAGGTACCAATCATGCCTTCCAAGATGGGGCGTGACATAATACTCCTGAGAAGAATGGAATTTCTGAAAGGAAACATAGATACATAGTAGAAACTGGTTTGACACTGCTTTTCCATGCCAAACTACCTTTGTTTCTATGGGTAGAAGCTTTCATTACTGTTGTATTCCTGATAAACAAACTACCATCTAAGGTACTAAGAATGATATTCCCTTTGTCAAACTATATGGAGCATCTCCAGATTATAACAACTTGAAAGTATTTGGCTGTAGATGCTATCCACATCTCAAGGGTGAAATTAAGTTTGCACCAAAAACTTATCCCTGTGTGTTCATTAGTTATAGCAGTTTGCACAAAGGTTACAGGTGCTACCAACCATCCACTAGGAAGGTATTCATATCTAGACATGTGATCTTTGATGAGGATTTACTTCCTTATGTGTAATTAGAACAGCATTATCCAACTACTACCTCTCACCTTGCCACTTTTCTTGAGTTTTTCTCAAATGTGCAGGATAAGTCACCAAGCAGTGATACCACATATTCAGGGGAAGTAACTCCTACAACTGCCAACATGAATGAGTCAAAAAGTGGAGAATATGTTGCAGCTCATTCCCCTGCACACACTATTGTTCAACACCATGATTATCAAACAAATGCACATGTGGAAAGCATTTCAGATAATGGAGATGATTCACATATGGAAAATAGTTCAAACTGTGGAAATAATTCAGATGATGAGGGTGATAATCCTGTTGAGTATCATTCTCAAGAAGCTATAGAGAGTCCAGAGGCTACTGAATTAGTATCAGTGTCAAATCCAAATGGCATACCCCTAGAGGTTGGTCTGTCAGGATGGTTCAACTCAACAAATGAAAGTTCTGAACAGCCTAGCAGTAGCACAACTGAGGCAATGAAGACATAACATGATACAGAAGGACATCATATGATGACTATATTGAAGACAAGGAATGCACCCATAACTCACACCTCTCTAGTAGCAACAAAGGGACCAACAGAAGATGAGCCAAAAATTGTGGATCAGGCACTCGGCACTCAGCACTCCACACTGGTGTGCAGCAATGAAGGAGGAGGTTGATGCCTTACATGACAATCAAACTTGGATTTTGGTTCCTGGAACATCTGATATGAATGTGGTTGGCTCAAGATGGGTGTTCAAGACTAAGCTAAAGTCAGATGGTTCTGTGGTCAGATACAAGGCCAGGTTAGTTGCCAAAGGATACTCTCAACTAGAAGGAGTTGTCTTTGAAGAAACCTTTAGTCCTGTGATTAAAGATACTACTATTAGAGTGGTATTGTCCATAGTTGTTATCTTACATTGGCCAATTAAGCAACTTGATGTGAAAAATGCCTTCCAGCATAGACATTTGCAAGAAGAGGTCTATATCACTCAACCACCAGGTTTCATTCATCCAAAATATCCTAAGCATGTGTGCCTATTGAAGAAAGCTTTGTATGGTATTAAACAGGCACCTAGGTCCTAGTTTGAAAGATTCAGCTTATACTTATTGCATATGGATTCAAGTACAATAGAGCAGATTCCTCTCTATTTGTTATGCATTGTAAGAAAGGCACTGTTTTGCTTCTCTTATATATAGATGATATAGTTATTAGAGGAAGTTCCCCTGACTATATTCAAGACATAATCACAACACTTGGAAAGGAGTTTGCAATGAAGGACCTTGGACCACTACATTTCTTCCTTGGGATAGAAGTCACATATTTTGATGGAGGTATTCATATGAATCAAAGTAAGTATGCAACTGAACTTCTTAAGAAGACTGATATGGCCTTGGGAAGATCAGTAAGTACTCCACTTCCACAAAATCATGGTCTGCAGTATGCCCAAGGGAATCTCACTAATGCTACAACCTATAGAAATATTGTTGGTAGTCTCCAGTACCTTACTTTAACTAGGCCTGATATAACTAATGCAGTAAATCTCACAGGCCAGTTCATGCAAACTCTAACTACTGAACACCTTCAAGCTGTAAAAAGGATTCTCAGATATGTGAAAGAGACAGCCCAACTTGGTCTCAGACTTATTGCCAAATCACCTCTAAGGTTGTATGGTTACTCTGATGCAGATTAGGGAGGTTGTCCAACAACAAGGAGATCCAATACAGTATATTCCATCTACTTAGGTGCTAATTGTGTCTCATGGGCATCCAAGAAACAACATACAGTTGCAAGGTCAAGTGCTGAAGTTGAGTATAGAGCACTGGCCTCTGTTGCAGCTGAGATTGTCTGTATCACATATATTCTTAGAGATATTGAAATCACTCTTTCAACAACACCTATCCTATTTTTTGACAACCTCAGTGCACTCTACATGACTGTGAATCCAGTCTTACATGCCAGTACCAAACATGTGAAAATGGACTATCATTTTGTTTGAGAAAAGGTGGCTAAGGGACAACTCATCACACACTTTGTCAAGTCACAAGATCAACTAGCTGACATACATACCAAGGCACTTACAAAGCAGCAGTTTGCCAGTTTCAAAAGCAAGCTAGGAGTGGTTGATCCACCTCTCACTAGCTTGAGGGGAAGTGTTAGTGAAGTCAGTTAGCCATTAATTTGTTAGTTAGTTTTGTTAACTGATTATGGCTTCTAAAGTTGTATAGGTGTGTTGTAATTATAGTATCAGTAGGCTTTGGATTTTTTATGTTGGTTGTAGTATTGGTATCCTAGTATGAGTATACCTCAACTAGTCATAGTTTACATAATTTCTAGTAGAACTATGAAAGCTCAAGAACACTTGTACACAAACACAAAAGCAGCACCTGCTGCACAGCTTATATAAGTAGGCTTCTCTTTCGTGTATTAGTATCAGTTAAAAGCTTCAATATATTGATCTTATTCTTCCTCTATACTGTGATTTTCTACACAAAGAACATATTTTTATGAGTCAAAAAATCAAGCTCATGAACTCATCTGATTTTAGGGAATTATAACAAAAAAATCTATTTTATTTTGAAAAATTGGCTGGGTCATTTTTTAATTTAAATTATAAATAATCATAGGAGATCATTTCCTTCGATTAAACAATTTCTAGTGAAAAAGGTTTTTGCGTAAGGTGAAATCGATTCTGTCTCTATGGACGAATGACAGAGCGACACGCAGTGAGTATGGCCAGACACAAAAGTCTAGTTAAGAAGCATTTAGGGTATAAATTAGTTAAGGAAGTCTACAAAATCACCACTACCAGATTAAACACCTCACCTTTGTTGGCCCTCTGGCTCTGGATCTACCGTTCTGAATGCAGACGCAATTGTATAACACCTCGTGACTTCAGAATAGAGTTTTGACCTCAACACTTAAGCAAATCGACCACAACTATGGGGAAACAACCATTCATGTGAATTATGGAGTTAAGTTTATGTAATCTCTACTCAGGAATAAGAGTACTTTAGAGTTCAATGCGATGGAAATTAGAAATCTCAGAAAAACCAGAACAGGTGTCGTAAATTGACTTACAGACTACAAATGAAATCTATGGATTGAATATCGATATACAAAGGGAAGGAAAGCCCAACCGGGCGTTATCGTACATAACTTATGAACTATAAATGAAATCTATGGTTCGTGTGTCGAAATGCATAGAGGGAATGAAATTCAATTGATTCTATATCATAGATTACTTACGGACCTTGAATGGAATTTACGGCCCATATATGGATATATGAAGGAGAGAGTACAACTTCTTGAGTCACTGTTTAAGATTTATGACCTAATCTATGGACCGTATGTGCATTCTAGAAGCCATAATTAGGAGCTCCATTTTTCACGGTATTGTTTAAGACCTACAATTCGATCTACGGGTCATACATTAGTTTTTCGGGCCATACTTTACCACTATAAGAGAAGACCCAAAATTCCAAGGTTCTGGAGAAGAACTCACAGACCGTCTTACGGACCACAAATGAATCTACAGGTCGTACCTAGATGTTGTAAGTGAAGCTTCAGTTTTCAAGGATTCTGCTAGTGAGTCACAGTCCAACTTGCGAACCATAAGTCAATTCTACGTTTTGCAACTGGATCCTAGTCCTCCATAAATTTTCTGACACTACAACTATTTAAATGCGAAATCCAACTATCCTATCACTTTTTCTCATTTCTCGAGCCCTAGTTTAGTTCTTCTCTCTTATACAAGTCCTCTCATATCAAGGTAAACATATTTTAAGCAAATCCCAAGTATTTTTTCATGATTCCATGCAAGATTATGTAATCCGAATCTTCAAACTCCTAGGGTTTCAAAAGAAAACTAATTCCTAGATTTAAAGCGCATTGAAGGTTCTTCCTCAAGCTTGGACTTTCTACAATTGCTTGTTGCAATTAAGGTATGTAAATCTAACTCAATGTGTGAGACATCATTATTCTTGCTGACAAACGTTCCTTCAAGTCCATGAAAGTTGATTCCATGATTAGATAGGATTTATACTTTAAAATTGATAACTCTTTATGATTTATCATTACGAATATCTTGAATCTTCGTGAATAACTTGAATTTCTCTCATGTCTCATTCTATGGATTTTTCATGTTAACCAATGAAATTTTGACTTAAATTACAATTTTACCTTTTGTCAAAAATACAGACTTTATGCTTTCATAAATGAATTTTTCATGAGGTTTTTGATAGACTATTTAGTAGGAGTTGTACCACACTTCATACACATGAATTTTACTATGTTTCATGGGCTCTCAATCCAATCATGATTTAAGAGCTTTTTAGATAAAAATTACTTACGATTATGAACTTTCAGATAAAGAGTGATATATGATTACAAGCCTTTGGGCTAATTTTATGAACATGATTTTTACGGTGAGTAAACGATTAATTGAGAAGGAATAAGTCTACTAATGACAAATGCTTGAAACTATGTTTGCCGACATACGATAAGGATCGTTTTGTTGGTTCAGACTTACAGGACCTTGCTAGAAACTCCTACATGTATATCTTATACCCAACAAGGTATGAAATCCTAAGTTGATCGGGCAGAGATCAGACTTTACGTTCTCACATGGTGAATCATGTATGTTGATTATACTATTAAGCTCCCAACATGAATAATTTTGTGGTGAGATATGAATTTTGGGGCCAATCCCACATGATTTTTAAATAATTATACTCTCACATGATTTATTATAATTTTGAACTATCCTTCTACTTCGGTATGTTTCATGTTTGATTTTGTCATTTTACATACAGTACAATTCTATATATACTTACGTTTCTTTTATCGAGGACGTTGCATTGTTTAATAATGCAGACTCCAGTGATAACGTCCAAATTCACTCCTCAATAATGTGTAAGTGTAAATGGTCTTATGCAATATAATTTACCCAACTATGAGTTGGGGTCGAATTCCATAGGATATGGGCAAGAAAAGGTTACTAGAGTAAATGAATATATGATTCATTGTTTTAATATGTTATTCAAATTATATTGAAATTATAGATATTTAAAACTAAATTGCAAGTGTTTGTATTCAATAAGAGAAGAAACAATGATTGTTTTCCCGTTTTGGGTTGCTCCACCTAAAGTTCTCAATCAAGACATCTATAGTGATTTTTTATTCATAATACAGATAATCCCTACACGATCACTTAATGTTTCCCAACAGTTAAGCGATACTCCTCTTAATCAATTCTTTCAAATCAATAAGAGTTCAAACAAAATGATTATATTCTGTCAAGTAAATTCAACTTATTCAAGTGAACTTATTAAAAATGGGTTAGCGCCTCCGGTCCTTATTGTTAATCCTACCAAAACCTAATCTCCTTTCCAAGTATCATTAAGGAAAATTAACATGAACTGATGTTTGCAACCACCAACTCTAACTTAAAAATCAAGTATTAATCAAATATATTTAAACCCACTATCGATGATCAGGATGAGATCTCTAGGCTTTACAACCCAATTGGGTTCACAACCTTAGTAATGAAATTAACTGCTCATAATTGAAGATAAAAACCAAAAGCTTGAATTAAACATGAATTATTTATAATAAGATGGAAGAATTCTTAATCCAAAACCCTAGAAAATAAAATTCATGGGTTCTTCTCCCAAGACCGATTCTCAAAAATAATGTTCAACCCCTATAAAAAAGTCCTACAAAAAATTATTTATACTAAGCCAAAAACCCAAAATCTAAATTCTTCTCAGACTGCTCCATGTACAACTTGCGATCTGTACTTCTGATGTACAGTTTATAGATAGTTTCGCAAATGGCTTTATAATCTTGTGCACTGTCGGCGTCCGTAAGTGAATCTGTGAATCGTAAAATCAACTTACAGTCCATTGATTTGCTTCATAGATTTCTTCTAGCCTTAGATGGGGTCCACTGTACTTCAATATGTGGACTATGCTTTTGATCCGCGGTTTGTATATGCCCTTCATCTGTTAAACCTCAACTATGCAAATCTGCGAACTTATTTGCAGTGCCTGTTTACGGTCCGTAGATTAATTCTACGGTCCATAACTGGCACCGTATTTTCTCCACACTAAGCCAATTTTTGGGTCGCCTGCACATTCTCTGAATCTCATCTATGTTTCAACAGATGAGTCGTAGAATGAATCTGCGTCCGTATGTTGCATATTTTTGGCCAATTCTCCTGATTTTGCAGCTTTTTCTCATTTCTTTCAAATTTATGGAACTTAGTAAAATAGCATTAGTATTAACTTAAAATAGTACATAAAAACATGCAAAAACCTATGAAAAGAAGTACAAATGTGTCGTAAAAAATCCTAACATATCATCAAGTATTGGGACGTTCGGCCGAGCAACGCATTAGGTCCCTTACACTTTAGCTTTGGTGAGCCCACTCACTCTTTGGGGCAATGTCCTTGTTCAACTTTTGTTTAGTTTTTGCTAGAGGTATGCCGGTGCCTTGTCCCGACAAAATAGTTATTCATATCTTCTTAGAGGCTTCATATATATGTCACTCTAGTATGTTTTCATGTCATATATTCTGTTTTGACCTCAGTGTCACTTATATAAGTAAGTTGAATTTTATGAAAAGATTATTTTTCCATATGCATTCCGTTATTTCTCCCTAAAATTAGATCATTCATGTTCGCTCATGTTAGATAAATGTTTTATGTTCCAGGGCATATTATGAAATACGCTCCGGCCAATAATGATATCGAGTGCCGGTCTAACTAACTCAAGAGAAAAGATATCCCATTTATGAAGAATGAAATCAATACACAATATTACATCTGGTACAACTGCCAATATTATTATTTTTTTTAAAAACACTTAACTAACTAACTCAACAACTAACCGCCCTATCAGTAACAAACTTGTACACTTGGCTAATTAAATATATAACCCTGCATATAT
>JACEIK010000586.1:169046-179261 GCA_018107945.1 Datura stramonium
AGTTTATTTTTTGTGTTTATTACCCATTTATCACATTATTTAAGTATTACATGCTTCTCTTGAATACTTTAATAAAAAATATTTTCATGATTTATTTAAACACTACTGATTGTTTATTGAGGATATTGATACCATAATAACTGTGACGATTCGCTATATGTCGAAGGAGTTCAAGATAAGTAGAAGGTTAAATAAAAGAAAAGTTAATATACAAGTTGAAAATGGTGCAAGAGTTGTAACATTAGTTATATGATCAATTTTTCTTGTGACACCTACAAAAAAAATACTTATGTTGGAAGATTGTTCTCATGTTCCTCAATTTGTTTTGAACATCATTTTAGTTTCTATGTTAAACTAGCTGTCATGAACTGAACATAGGCCCGGATCGACACACGGGACAAGGAACCCCGAGAGGCTCCAAGTCGACTAATGGCATAATCATAGCATAACATTAGCAAGAAAACAACTAACAAAATCATAACTGAGCGGAAGCTAACTGAAATAGTCAAATTAATATCCATAAGAACAAATATGATAAAAATTCAGATACAAAGCTGAATCTGTCTATACAAATCTGAAAGCCTCTACTACACTGATGAGTTGTTGGGACAAGCTCCCAGCTTACTCCTAAAGTCTGAAGACTGAAACATAAATGAAATAGAAAACATAAATCGCGTCCTCGAGAGATGACGAATCACTACAAACAACTGAGATCGGAATGGAGCGTATCTAACCACGTGGTTGAGTCTGGAAACCTGAATCTATATCATGAAATGATACAGCACATAAAGTATGCGGCCAATACTTGAAATGTACTGAATATGCGAGAAGCAGAAGTAAACTAAACATGAAAGTATACAAGAAGGAAGTAAACTAAATACATCGACATATAACTGAACTGGAATACAATAACCCTGTCTGAGATACACATATATTGACATGAAACTTTTATTTGAAAACATTTACTGAGGTATAATCAAACTGATACATAAGGGTCATGCACTATACATATACTGAGAACTGAAGTTGTAACTGATATCATACAGTATACTGACTATCTGCTGATAATTGAGACTATATTCTGCTAAATTTGATTTAAAATGAAGTCTAAAACTATACAGAGCTGAGCTGACTGATATCATAGAATGAGATAAGGGAGACATTCTCTGCTATGGAGTGTCCCTGACTGACTAACGGAGACGTTCTATGCTAAGGAGACTCCTAACTGAACTAAGAAAAATATTCTCGACTATTGAGAATCACTAACTGAGCTAAGGGAAATATTCTCTACTAATGAGAATCCCTGACTGAGCTAAGGGAGACATTCTCTGCTAATGAGAATCCTTGACTGAGCTAAGGAAGAAATTCTCTACTATGGAGAATCCCTGACTAGACCGAGGGAAAAATTCTGACTGACTGAGGGAAATATTCTTGGCTATGGAGAGTCCCGATAAACTTCTACATGAACGTACCAATCTGACAATCATTCGTATAGTCTAAGCTACTTCAGCTAATCAGAGATCTGGGTGTTCGACTAATTACATCATACTGAATTCATTTAAAATATGATCATGGCTTCTTTCTACTATCAACAAGCCCAAAAGTCTGAAAGATCATAATCATGCTTCATTCTCGAAGTTCATAACATTTCAATTCCAAATTCATATCTTATAGCAAATATTCTAGATTCATGAAGGCTCCATAGATTCAAGTCATACTCTAAACATATACACCAAAATCATAGTGAAAACATGTACATACATCATATTCATCAAAGCCCATAAGTTTTAATCGTGTTCCAATACATATATTATCACATATATTCTAGATTTGCGTGAACCCATATGATCTACATATACTTTAAACATGGATACAAGTTCGTGATAAGAGCATGTGAATAATTAATGAAATCTGATTTTAAATTCTAGGTTAACTCATGGTGAGAATTCTATAATCATGCTATTCCCATATAAGTACATAATTAAAGATCTTGAAAGTAATTTCATAAGCATACATGGCTATTAATCATGATGGGTCTTAGAATTTGTAGATGGCATATGAAAATCCATTCATAAATTGAACCCTAGAACATTCTTTTCTAGAAATCTAGGGATTAGGGTTTGAGTATAAAAATTGGGACACAAGGATGAAAGGAGATCCTTGTTGAAGTCCCACATGCTTGATTAGAAGGCTCCCTTACTGAACTTGAGCTTGCAGCCCTTGATGAGAAACTCTAGATGATCCTGTAGTCTTGAGAGAGAGGAAGAAGAAGAGTTTGAGAGTGTCTTTTGATGGAATGAGGGTTTAGGCTAGGAGGAACACTTAAAAACGTCCCATATGATACTCAAAATGGTGTAGTTTAGGAGTTAGAAGTATAGGATTTTATGAAAACACTCTTGGAAATTCACAAGAAAAGTCCATACTACCAGTCCCCACGAGGCACTCTACAAGTCGTGGGGTTGACAACGACTCGTGGTGCCAAGTCATGGAGTGCGCTGGAAATTTTTCTCAAAAATTCCTCGAACTGCCGACGAGACTAAATGACTCGTGACTCCTTCTGTTACCACCAAAGCCTAAAATCATGCTCTTCCTTACCACGACTGACATGACGAGTCGTTACTTGATACGACGACTCGTCCTTTCCTCTCATTGTCACCACTTGCTTGGGACCCTGTTGAATTTCGTAATTCATCCGATGAATGAAATAACGAGTCATTTCCTGCCTAACAACTTGTCGGGTCGTCCGTTGTCACTGAACCACAGTTGCACCTCTTGACTGCTTGCAATGAGTCTGACCATGACTCATTCTGAGGTGAAATTTCTACTCTCCTTCTGAATTCTTTCTTTAAGTATGGGGTCTATTCTTGGAAACTTTCGGGGTGTTATAATATCTCCCCCTTGGGAACATTCGTCCTCGAATGTAGGCTAAACATTCTGAAAAACTAGGGAAAGAACTGATATCTCAAATACTGAGCATTTACAACTGAAACTGGTGGAGTATCTGACTTCGGGCTGATCTTACCTAGATGAACTGAATATCTAAATTGTACATGCATGCTAAGGTGCTAGAGGGACTGAAAGACATGAAACTGACGTGGAACTAGGTAGAACACCGAGAATGATTCTTTTTCTGTAATTGGAACAGAGCTGATACGGACTGAGTCGTCATTCTCAAATCGCTTTCTTATACTGATCTAGAATTCATAATATCTAGCCTAACTGAAAGTAAGGGGCTCATGAGCACAAATCATTTATGACATCTAAAACTTAGCACATACATGAGGTACCCTTACCTACTGAGCTACTAAAGAAAATTCTAAAGACTGAGTTCGAGCTGAACATACTGGAAGACATGAGTTAACACATATAGTTGGTTTATAACATGATGATGAGCCTTAAGGATTCATAGAGTAAAACTAGCATCACTTTCTGAAGCAGTTATCTAGAAATTCTGAAAGTATGAACATAAGAATGGGTAGAGAAAAGCTTCAACAGAAATACAAGAGGAACTATCTGAATCTGAAGGGTTTGACATACTGTAACCGTTAGGGTAGGGACTCCCCTACTAGCATACTCAAGATTCGACTTGTCTCACAGACTTACCATCTCTACCTTAGCTTTAAGCCATCATTCTAAGGCTCCTAAATCTTTCTTAAGGTTGGGGCTAAACTACTAGCTCTTGGCATCTCCTCCACCTTTAACATTCACTTCAGGCCTCATACTCACAGCTATTCATACCATACATCGACAATCTCTACTCAACAAACATCACAAGAGCTCCTTATTCAATATTAGGGTTCTGGGGCTAGCAACATGTGCAAAGAGTAACGCGAGAAATTCATAACATACCTATGACTACTTCTAGTGACTTGCCCTTATCCTGATATGCTACCAAAGCATAGGAGTGGTTTTGACGCTGCCCGCTACCTACGCTAGATGATGCACCCTGCTGGAATGGGCGGTTCACATGAGCTACTGAGAGGTGGCTGAGGCTCTATTCTCGCCCCGCTTAGCTGTTGCACAATCTTGGTGCTTATGACCCAACTTGTCACACCAAAAACAAGCATCTGAGCTGGCCATGCATTCTCCCAAATGGTGCTTCCCATAGCTCTTACAAGCTGGATAGGTAATGTCCCTTACCTTGGGTCTGTATGAAACACTGGCTATCAAAGATGCTGGGGTTGATGATCTCTGCTGGGAGAATGAGTGGTGTCCACCACTCAGCCTCTGAGGGGAAAACTTTAAATCTCCTGTCCTATCCCTCTTAGCCTCTCTCTTTTTCCTTCACCTTCTCTGCTTCTATTTGTTGAGCAAATATTACCAAACGTGGAAAGTCTATATCCTTGAGCAACATGGCGATCCTGCACTCTTTGATCAAGGAGTCCGACACTCCATTCACGAACCTACTCACACGAGCCCTTTGGTTGGCTACCATCTCCGGTGCATACGTGGACAACCGGGTAAACTCCAACGCATACTCCTGGATAGTCATGCTGTTCTACCTCAAGTTGACGAACTCTGCCGCCTTTTCCTCCCTCAACTCCCTAGGAAAAAACCTGTCTAGGAATGCATTCATAAACTCATCCCAACTTCCGAGGGATGCTCGAACTCCCCGACTATCTTTTCACTAACAAAACCATATGTGAGTGACTCCTTTTAGCTGGTAGGAGGCTCAGTCTATGCTATCCGTTTCCGTCACACCCATAATTCAAGTGATCTTCTGGATCTCCTCTAAGAACTCATACGAGTCCTCCTCTATTTTCGACCACAAGAATTCTGGTGGGTTCATTCTGAGGAAGTCTCTTTACCTGGCCGCCGCTACGTTCCCATTATGGGGAACATGAGCCATCGCCTGCTGATTAATCTAGGCGATCATGGACTGCGCCAACATGTGAAAGGCTACCCTAAACTCAGCATGAGTAATATGTTCTTCCATCGGGTTTGTTGGGGCTGGTGAGGCTTTCCGGCACCCATTTTGTTTCTTCTTCCTTTCGCTCGTCTAGGAGGCATTATCTGCGAGCGCGTAAAGCACGAGTTTGGGAGGAACTGTTAGAGTTTTATACTCTACACACGATAAGAATCATAAAGAAAAGGGAACATTCCAAAAAATTTTCATAGCCTCTTCTTAGTAAGTGTGGCGCGCTTCACAACCATGGAAAAGACTATACTTAATGTGACTTTCAGACACCATAGAACACTCTAAACCTTTGCTCTGATACCAAGTTTGTCATGACCCGAACATAGGCCCGGATAGAGACATGGGACAAGGAATATTGAGAGGCTCCAAGTCAACCCATGGCATGATCATAGCATCACATTAGCAGGACAACAACTAACAGAATCATAACTGAGCGGGAGCTAACTGAAAGAGTCAAATTAATATCCATAAGAACAAATCTGATAAAATATGATACAAAACTGAATCTGTCTATATAAGTCTGAAAATCTCTACTACACTGAGGAGTTGCTGGGACAAGCCCTCAGCTAACTCCTAATGTCTGAAGATTGAAACATAAATGAAATAGAAAACATAAATTGCGTCCTTGAGAGATGAGGACTCACCACAAGCAGCTGAGATGGGAATGGTGCATATCTAAGCACGTGGCTGAGTCTGAAAATCTGAATCTATATCATAAAATGATATAGCACATAAAGTATGCAGTCAGTACTTAGAATGTACTGAGTATGCGGGATGCGGAAGTAAACTAAACATGCAAGTATATAAGAAGGAAGTAAACTAAATACATCAACATATAACTGAACTGGAATACAATAACCCTGTCTGAGATACACATATATTGATTATGAAGCTTTTATTTGAAAACATTTACTGAGGTATAATCAAACTGATGCATAATGGTCATGTACTATACATATACTGAGAACTGAAGCTGTAACTGATATCATACACTATACTGACTATCTGCTGACAATTGTGACTGAATTCTACAAAATATGATCTAAACTGAAGTATGAAACTATATAGAGCTGAGTTGACTGATATCACGGACTGAGCTAAGGGAGACATTCTCTGCTATGGAGTGTCCCTGACTGACTAAGGGAGACGTTCTCTACAATGGAGACTCCCTAACTGAACTAAGGAAAACATTCTCGACTATTGAGAGTCCCCAACTGAGCTAAGAGAAATATTCTCTTCTAATGAGAATCCCTGACTGAGCTAAAGGAGGAATTCTCTGCTAATGAGAATCCCTGACTGAACAAAGGGAGAAATTCTCTGCTATGGAGAATCCCTGAATAGATTGAGGGAAAAAGTTTAATTGATTGAAAGAAACATTCTCGGCTATGAAGAGTCCCTAGAAACTTTTATATGAAGGTACCAATTTGAAAATCATTCATATAGTCTAAGCTACTTCAGCTAATCAGAGATCTGGGTGTTCGACTAATTACATCATACCAATTCATTTAAAATCTGATGAGGGCTACTTTTTACTATCAACAAGCCCGAAGGTCTGAAAGATCATAATCATGCTTTGTTCTTGAAGTTCATCACATTTCAATCCCAAATTAATATCATATAGCATATATTATTGATTCATGAAAGATCCATAGATTCAGGTCATACTCTAAACTATATACCGAAATCATAGTGAAAACATGTACATACTTCATATTCATCAAAGCCCATAAATTCTAATCGTGTTCCAACACATATATTACCATATATGTTCTAGATTGCGAGAACCTGTATGATCTACATATACTTTAAACATGGATACAAGTTCGTGATAAGAGCATGTGAATAATTAATGAAATCCGATTTGAAATTCTACGCTAACTCATGGTGAGAATTCTATAATCATTCTATTCCAATATCAAGCACATAATTCAAGATCTTGAAAGTAATTTCGTAAGCATACATGGCTATTAATCATGATTGGTCTTAGAATTCGTAGAAGGCAAATGAAAATCCATTCATAAATTGAACCCTAGAACATTCTTTTCTAGAAATCTAGGGATTAGGGTTTGAGTATAAAAATTTTGACACAAGTATGAAAGAAAATTCTTGTTGAAATCCCACATACCTGATTAGAAGGCTTCCTTACTGAACTTGATGCTTGCATCCCTTGATGAGAAACTCTAGATGATCCTTGAGTCTCAAGAGAGAGGAAGAAGAAGAGTTTGAGAGTGTCTTTTGATGGAATGAGGGTTTAGGCTAGGAAGAACACTTAAAAACATCCCATATGGTACTCAAAACAATGTATTTTAAGAGTTAGAAGCATATGATTTTGCGAAAACACCCTTGGA
Source organism: Datura stramonium (assembly GCA_018107945.1). Classification (NCBI taxonomy): domain Eukaryota; kingdom Viridiplantae; phylum Streptophyta; class Magnoliopsida; order Solanales; family Solanaceae; genus Datura; species Datura stramonium. The sequence continues at coordinate 176,313 of JACEIK010000586.1, forward strand.
ACTTCATAGGAAAAGTCCATACTACCAGTCCCCACGAGGCACTCTACGAGTTGTGGCGTTGACAACCACTCGTGGTGCTAAGTCATGGAGTCCACTAGAATTTTTTCCCAGAAATTCCTCAAACTTTTGACGACTGACTTCACTAGTTGTTAGCTGACTTAACGACTCTGACTCCTTCCATTACCACTGAAGCCCAAAATCCTGCTCTTCCTTCCCACGACCGACTTGACGAGTTGTTACTTGATATGACGATTCATCCTATCCTCCTGTTGTCACCACTGCCTTGTGACCCCTTTGAATTATGAAATTCATCTGACGATCGACATAACGAGTTGTTGCCTGCCTAATGACTCGTTGGTCATCCGTTGTCACTGAACCAAACTTGCACCTCTTGACTGCTTTCCATGAGTCTAACCACACTCGTTGGGTCACCTAACGAGTCGTACCATGACTCATTCTGAGATGAAATTTTTATTTCCCTTCTGTACTCTTTCTTTAAGTCTTGGTATGTTTTTAGAAACTTTCGGGGTGTTACACTAGCAACGTTTTGGCATTTCTCTTAATAGTGGCATATGCACTAGTTTTCTTGGTGATGAATTATAGGTGAATAGTTATCTCAAACATGATACTTATATCTTACCTAATATGTATGCTAATCCGTTTATGCATCTTTCTATGTCATAAGAGGAAAATGGATGATCATGTAATCATTCATACTTTTGGCATAGAAAGGTAGGTCATATAGGAGAGAAGAAATTAACAAGAGTTATATAAAGAAATTCACCCTGACAAGTATGATTTTTAATTATTCCCAATTTATGAATCTTGTCTCAAAGAAAAATTGACCAAATCTTCATGGTCTTAGTAGGACTAGATGGTATGCAACATGCATAGTCTCGAGATACAACAAACTGAATTTTTGTGTGACTGGTCTTGTACATATTGCACTAGCCACTAGGTAATTAATGAAAGTTTCTAGCTATCAAGAAAAATTAAAGGTTGTTCTTTTGTGTGAAGGCATCATGCGTTTCTTGCTTGAATCGATTTCAAAATATTTAAGTTGTTTTTAGTCTTGTCAGTTAATTATTAAGCAGTAATTTGTCTTCTTGCACTTTAAAGCACCATTGTTGTTTCCTATACCACGATATTGTCGTGAAATTTTTGACCAACACGTTAATAGTAATATAAGTTTATAATTAAAAAATAATTTTTAAATTTTTCATGTTTGGTTGACAAAAGATTTTGAAAATATTTTCTCTAGAAAAATATCCTTAAAAATGAGAAAAATAAATTTTCTAATGAATGTAGGGAAAATAACTTTTATAAGTAACCTTGTTCATTGTCTCTTTTCCACTCATACAACCCTATCCCCTGCCATCCCCAAACTCGAATCTCCACCCATCCCTTGTCACCCTCAAACCCGACTCCCCACTCCATCCCACTTCTATAGTACGTTACTACATAACATATAAATATTTTTGGGATAATATTTCTTTATTACTTATCGAACACTAGAAAATAAGTAAAAAAATCACCTTTTTAAAAAAAAAGTATTTCCCTTATACCAAACACACCGTCAGAAAATAGGGACATTCGCACGGATGCCCCTATTTTAAAGTGGCTTTTTTATCCCTCAAATTGGTGGTATTCAACTTTCATCCTTCAATATTTTAAGTAATAAAAAAGTGGCAAAAGTTTATTCAAAGACTAATGATGGTAGTCTTGATCGATGCATAGATAATGATTGGGCTGGTGATATGATAGAAAGAAAAGTACTTCTGGCTATGCATTTTATTTGGGGTTGTTGTATTCTCTTGGTCTTTAAAAAAGCAACAAGTTGTTGCATTGTCAACTGTTGAAGCAGAGTACATGGAAGCAACAACTAATGCTACACAAGCAGTATAGTTAAGAAGGATACTTGGATTTCTACAACACAAGCAAGATAGTCCAACAAAAAAATTTTGTGATATTAAGTCTACAATTGAGTTAACAAAGAATTTGATTTTTTTTTGCGTAGAAAACACATTGACATCAAATTTTATTTTATTCGTGACTTGGTTCAACATAAGGAGATAGTGGTTAATTATTGCAAGACTGAAGAACAAGTTGTTGATGCTTTCACAAAGCCACTAAAATTGGAGTTCATAAAATTGAAGAAGATGCTAGATGGTCAAGTTTGAAGATTTTGGTTTAAGGGAGGCTATGTAAGAAATAAATCAAGAGTAGGAAACCTAAATTGTTTAAAACTGGATATTTGGTAGTTTATTTAATCCATGTCTAGTTAGGATTTATTTGTCTAATTCATATAGGAATAGATTTTCTAGTCCTAGTCTAATTTAATTTTCTAATATCATAAATTCAAGTGCTATGTCACATATTTTGAGCCTAAATTATTCCGCAGAATATTTTTACTTCCTTTATGCCATCCTACACTCATTTCTATAATAAGATATAATTCTACACATTTTTACGATAAGATATAGTTTTTTCATTACAGACGTATTGAGCTGTGAAAAAAATTATAAAATTAAAGAAAAAGAAAAAGAACTAACTCGTTAGAAAGCCTTTTGGGAATAATGGAAATCAAAGGCCAAAAACACTCAGTATAGGAATAAGATTTAAAATCGAAAAAGAAAATAGTCATTCAAGTAAAGAAAGAGATGCGCAAAGTCCGAACACCTTAACAATTCTAATGATTGGAGGATTAAGAATAATCATGTCATTTGATGTGATAAGTCTTAACGCAAATTCAATAGATTTTACGTGCTCATATGTCTTGAAGTACGAAATATTTGTAGATAATGAAATTTTATTAAATTTGAATTCTCTAATACATTAGGATTATATTAAATCTCAGGATAAACTAGTTTAAATAAGTATATGGATAATAACTAAATAAATTATCTAAATTCAATAAATAAAAATTTAATTAGTGGTCCAATTTTGTTG
>JACEIK010000586.1:179703-199008 GCA_018107945.1 Datura stramonium
AGACAAAAATAAAATATTACCATCTACTAAACAACTATTCTTAAAAGTGCCAACAAGAAAATTTTCATCTACTCAGTCTTCTCACTTCTCATAAAAAATTCTTAAAAATGAACAATACAGAACATAAAAAAATTGCATTATAAGCTGATATTTGTTCTGCATTTTTTCAAAAGAAACTTTCAAATCTTTAGCCAGCTCAATCTATTCCTCACTTGTTGTCTCTACTGTAACCTAAAAATTAAATGAAAAAAATATTAATCTATCAATAAAAAGAATAATGACATATTTGTCAAAGTAAAATATGAATAATATTTTGTTAACAAAATTTGGATTTAATTGGATAAGGAGTAAGAAAGGATCCACAGATTGACCATTTTCAGCATAGCTTGAATCATATAAACTGTTACGAATTAGTCTACACAGTAATTTTGTCAGTCGCCACAATAAGTATTGATTTCACTGATTTTTAAAAAAAATAATAATTAATGCTTTAAAAATAACACATATTCCAAGAACACCATCCATTTCAATTTATGTTGCATAATAGTATCAATGGCGAATTAAAATTTTAAAATTTTATAAGTCCTTATAATAATTTCAAGATAACGTAAAATAATAATTAGATTTACAATTAATTATTTATAATTTTTTTGTTTTTGATTTCTCAATATAAATATAGAGTTTCAACAAAAGTCATTAGGTTTCTATAAACTAATAACTTCAAGTTTATATCTACCGTTGCATAGTATGTGCATATATAATTCAAGAATGAAAATGAATTTTTAAAATATGCAATTTTAAATTGTCATGTTTGTTGTTATAAAATCATGTTATTAATAATAAATTAAGAGTTTTAAAATCATATTATTTTTTAATATACAAGTATGCCATTATTTTCTAGACAAATTAATAACTAATAATAACTTGTAAAGTAAATGATTACGTTGGCCGTAAATTTCATGGAGTGCAGATACTTTGTGGAACATTTGAATACTGATGATTTGTCTCCATGTATTCTCTCTCAACGGCTTCTCTCTGCATTCATTCGATAAAATAATAAATAATACAAATATGTGATTAGTTGTACATGTTTAATTTCTGAACCACTGCGCAACCGAATATTTTAAAAGATAATTACTTTGAAAAAAAACTACTTGCAATAATAAAATTTTTAAATAAGGAAATATAAAATAGAAATCAGACATACTCCTAAACGTGGAGAAGATCCACGGCATAATCTTGGAATTCTTCCTTGCCGGTAGCTAGCCTGTACTTATTTAACACAAAAAGATAAGTTGCCTAATAATGTTAATACATATTTTATCATCTCTTCACCCAATTTATTTGGTATAATTAGTCTTGTTACTATGTTTAAGAAATAAATGATATTTTTTTATTTTAACATGTCATTATATTTTTATAATTATAATTATTTTTAAACTTTCATTGCTATAATGGTTGTCTAACCATAGAAGCTTCTCATTAAGCGTAAATTGAATTTTTAAAACTATAATGTTTTCTTAAAATAAATTAATAGTAAGAAAATAGTTGTTGGATATGATTTTGATGATGAAAAATAAAATGTGCTCAGCCAATTTTTAAGAAATAAAAATAAATAGTTTCTTGGCAAATAAAATAATCTCAAATCAGATGAATTATTGCTAATTAACTTTGTCTTAATTATTCAATACTATGAGTTGATTCAACATCAAGAAAAGTAAAAAGAGGTTGAAGTCAACAAAAATTCTACAGGGAAAGAAATCATTACTAATAAGAAAAGGATTATTTGTTGATAAGGGAAGAAAAAGAATCACTGTTGATAAGGAAAGAAATATTTGCTGATAAGGAAAGAAAATATTTGTTGATATCTAATAAAAGGTTGTAGAATTCAACAAGAAGTCTACAAGGTCTTCGAATAAAACAAGGACTCTCATGTTGATATCTCAAAGACTTCTTTTCCTAGTAGAAGCAAAAGCTGGCAAACATTATGAAATATATAAAAGAGAAGCTACCACGTCAACATCAAGACACTCGTTCACCATATTCTTCAGCAAGCCACTGGTTCTGATCATTGATTAGCAATCAAAGTTGAAGGAGAGTTGACACGTGCTAGAGACAGTCCCTTGGTCTACTCAGTTCTCTGTTGTAGTCAAGCTTTAGAGTTAACTCTTAGTAAATGGAGTAGGATTGAGTTTTGAGCTGTAAATAGAGTCTGTTTCTTGTTGAAGTTTGGTTGTTCGATTGGTTGTAATTCTTGTTTTAGACAAAGGGTAGTTTAGAATAGTTTTGATAGTTTTTCTTGTTTTAAACTAAGGGTAGTTTAGAACAAATTAGGAACTTTTGTAAGGGATTAAGGATAGGTTCATTAGATTGCGGGGGTAATTCATAAATTGGCTCGATATTATTTTAGTGGAAGTTAAGTTGAAATCCTCTTAGAGAGTAGGTCGAGGTTTTTTACACCCATTCGAGCCTAGGTCATTTTTCACATAAAAATCATTGTCTCCTATTTTCTTTTTGCACTTGTATTTTCATTTGCACAAAAATTACCGTCCACAGAATAGTGATCCAGTCTGTTCCTTTCAGCTGAAAATAAAATGAAGTCAAGTTTTTTAACTAAGCAAAAATTAGGAGTAGACCCAATTCACCCCTCCTCTTGAATTTATCTTAGAAGTCAGATATAACAGTTGGTATCAGAGCAAACTTCTCACGTCTAGGTTAACCCCTTTGAGAGATCCATTCAATGGCTTCTGAAATAATTCTACCAGAGGGACAGTCCAACACTAGACTTCCTCTCTTTAATTGTCAGCACTACAGTGTTTGTATAAATCGAATGGAAATCTATTTCAAGGATGAAGATTATTAGCTGTTTGATTACTTTGAAAGGATCTTTGATTCCTACAAAAATAATATCGGATGGTGCAAAAGTGCCCAAGACTAAAGATGAGTTTGATACAGATGACTTTAGAATGATGGAGAAAAATGCCAAAGACATAAAGACTATATACTTTCCCATGAATGTATGAATTAGGTAAAACAATCTAGGATTGAAATGCTCATAAGGAAATATGAAAATTTTGCCATTGCCGAAAAAGAGTCAGTCAAAAGATATATTTACCTGATTCACACACATGACAAATGAACTCAAATCTCTTGGGAAAGAATTTTTTGCTGAAGATAATGTAAGAAAGATTTTGAGAATCACGCTAGCATCTTGAGAACCCAAAGTTACTATAATTGAAGAAGCAAACAAATGAGTACAATGCAAATAGACGAGCTCATTGGCAATATACAAACATATGAGCTTAAAAAGATTGACAAGGTTGCTGAAACACCTAAGAAGGAATGCAGTCTGGTTCTTAAGGCTACCCAACATGATTCAGTATTAGATGATGAGGAAATGATGATGTTTGTTTCAAGGTTTAAGAAATTCTTCAAGAAAAAATTTTGAAAAAGAGGAGTCCCAAAATAAAGGTAAATCCTCTGAGAAGGGACAGTTTCAAGTATATTTCAAGTATAAAAAATTTGACCACTTGATACAGATTGTCCTCTCTTAAAGGAAGAACAAAGAAGAAACTCAAAGAAACAACAACAATGGACTCAAAAGCTTTCATGAAGGCTATGAAAGCTACTTGGGGTGAAATTTCTGATGAGGAATCTGAAGGAGAGGAAGTTGAGAATGATAACTTGGCCCTCATGTGTAACTACTCACTCGACCGTTATAGCACCCTAACAATCTAAGCGAATATAAATTTTACAAGCTAGAACAAAGTCCTTGAAAATAAAAGAATATGAGATGACCAATTTGGAACGGTTAAGTCAAAATCGGGTAGGCCCAGGCATAAGGCTTCCACGGTGAGCTTTCTTTCGATGTAGCAAAACCACTGCAGCGGTAGTGTCCTCGCTGCAGCAGGTGACATGGACTAGAATACTGCAAATCCTATCCCAGTTAGGATTTAAAAACCTATTCTCTTAAAGTTGTTGAATCAAAATGCCTAAAAAACAAGAAATAGGATTTTGGGACAAGGAGAGAAACTAGGAGGCTAGAGAAAGCAAACTTCAACCTCCGTAGCTATGATTCTCTGTAAGGACTCAAAACTGGATGCAAGCATGTAAGTGGGGACGTCTTGACAATAGTATAGCTGCCAGGTAGGCTATGGCTTACTCACCTCATGTTAGACCTTGATTATCCAAAAATATGCGTACATATATTTGATGTGCTATTGATGAGTTAGGGAGAAATTTGAGTAAATTGTCATTGAATGGTTATAATTAGTAAGTTTCTGGGGGTGAAGGAAATAGGGAAGGGGTGGTGATATCCCCATGATGTCAAATTTCGTAGATTATGATCAAAATGGGAATAGACTTTAGATAATAGGGTATATGAGAGTGGATTGATTTCCTGCGTAATTGTCACGATCTGAGTCTATACCCTGGACGAGACATGGTACTTGGAGTTACGAGTACCCCAAGCTAACCCATGCTTTGTCATAACACTGGTAAATGAAGTAAACATATGCAGAAGCTTTAAATAAATAAGATCATTTAAGAAAACTGATTTGACAAAAGTCCATACATCTAAAAAAATAATACTGAATATCTGAGTCCATTTATGAAAGCCATCTACTAGCGATGAGTTGCTGGGACAAGCCCCCAACTAACTCTAAAGTCTAACTAAAATAAAATAAATAAAAAATAAATATCATCCTCAAAAGATGAGGCCTCACCAAAAGCTGCTGCTGGTATCGTCTAAGGAAAATCTACTGACGGTGTTGGGGCTGAGAACTTGCGCCTGTATCATGATACGATATAACATAGAAGGTATCCGTCAGTACTTTGAATGTACTGAGTAAGAGAGAGATATAATAAACATTAAAGAGAGAGTAACTAAAATGAGATGACATGAAATGACCAACTGAATTGCTAAAAAACTGAACAACTGAGATATAACTGATATGGTCAATAATGACCCTGGCTGGTGGTCATGGACATGTCCTAAATCTGAGATATTGATCTGAGCTAAACTGAACTAAAAACTAAATTAAAGATGTATTGATTAGTGGGAGAGTCTATAACCAATATATAACCACGTGAGCTAAACGAGGAGTTCGATGTATAAGCCCCATCAATAGGACCCAATGTACCTTGCCAGGGTATAAAGGCATGACTTAGGTGATCACAAATCTGGGGACATAGAACCAATAAAATAACCTACGGTGGCAACATAGTTTAGGAACCTAGATACACTGGAACCCCAGTCTTCTTGGTGCTAAGTCATGCTCCAACTGGATAGTCCTAATCTGACTACTAAGCTGATAGCTCAAAACTGGGGTCCAAGACTAAATCAGGGATACTTATTTGGAAGTACTCTAAGAGTTTTATCAGATTGGATTCTGTAACTGGTATTCTAATACTGGCTAGAGCAGCTTATCTGGAAGCATCGTAGTTGTCTAAAGAACAAACTGAAGCTGAAGCTGGTGGTTCTAAGACTAGTCAGAGCTTCTTATCTAGAAGCATCATAACCATCTAAAGAACATACTAATATTTGATAACTGATATATGGGAGGCATTACTGACACATCAAGAAAAGACTATAGTCAAATTGATCAGTTGATATTTCTAAAAAATACTGAGAGTGCTAATATTTTGACTGAAAATGGACTAGCATGCAACTGACTAAGATTTCCACTGATATTAGTAACATGGGAATTTTAGTACTGATACAATCAAGCAACAAGAATAACTAATCAACTGTGCAAGACTCTAATTACTGTATTCAAAAGCTAGGGCTAAAACCATCTTTATAGGAACAAGTATCAACATGATCTATAAGTAATGGAAACATAACAACTAAAAATATGAACAACATTCCACATGAATGACATCGGAATCTGACTGAAAATAATTGAATTTTGAAATCTCAGGGCTAGGACTGATAAGAAAATTTAAATGGGTTTTGAGGGCACAAGGAAAGGAAAATTTTCTTGCTAAATTCTCACATAAATGGTGATGAAAACCCCAGAAAAAACCCTTGAGAAGATTTGAGAAGAGAAGTTGTGCTTTCTGACTAAGTTCTTCATTTTGACTTTTGAGGGAATGAGCAGAATGAGGTATGAACATCAATTACCATATACCCTAAATATAACCCAAAATTATGTAGTTTAGGGAATTAAAAGGTGGAAAGTTACAAAAATAACCCTGGGAGAAAATCTGAAAAAACTGCCGGACAAGGACAAACGAGTCGTAGGTTGGCACCATGACTCGTTCGGACCAGTCGTCTATACTGGGATTAAAACTAGGGTTTATTTGAACTAGAAATGGGTGGGTACCATGACTTGTTCGAAGAACCAATGGGTCGTTSGTACCTCCCGTGGCCACTAGAAGGGTCTTAAACAAAACATTGGGCCCCTTTCTCTAACGGGTGATACCATGACTCGTTGGTTGATCTAACGAGTTTTTATATGATCTCATCCTGGCTACTGGAATTTTCTTGGTCTTGGCTCACGGATGGAAATAACAACTCATTGTATGGGACAATGGGTCATTATTTTACCTCGTCGCCACTGGAAGGACTTTCTTACCTTCTCAAAATAGCTCAACAGGATGGGTCGTTGGTATCTTCCATGACCTATTACTTGGATCATTAGTTCCGAAGGGATTTCCTGCAGGCCTAACGATGACTCAGACAACGGGCCATCACAAATGACCACGACTCATTGTCTGGATCGTTCTGAGAAAAGGAATTTTTGGTTCTTCCCCTGGTTTTCATGCAAGGTCTGAGTTTGGTCTAGGAAAGTTTTGGGGTGTTACAGTAATGGTCTTCGGACATTGCTTGGTGATATATAGGTATAGTCCTTCTTTTACTAATTACAATATTGAACGGCCAGTCCTAAATCTTTACTTATATAGTGCTGGAATTTCATGTTGTGTGTGTGTGGGGGGGGCTATAATTGTTGTATGTCTTGAATCATGACCCATGAATTGTGGGAGAAAGAAAGTTAGGGGCTAGTAAGCTCTCTATTTATTTCCCTATGATATTTTGTTTCAAGTCGATTTGATTGTTATTTTTTGAGGGAGGAGATAAGGTGATTATGAGGATGAATCAGTGTAGTTTTTGCATGAGGGGTGAGATATTTAAAAGAAAAGTTTTGTGGGAAATCTTGGAGAAAATTTGGTCGAAGTACTTCTTGAGTAGTACCGCTGCAGTGAGACCACCATACTGGTGGTGATGCCACTATATCGGAGCCCAATCTTATGAGCGGGCCAAGTTATATCTCATCATGGATTTTTTTGGTATAAGTGAGAACCTGGATGAGCAAATTGTATAATCATGTCGTGAGTGAGGGTTCTGATATAAGTGGCTCATGACCGAGGTGAACATTCAGGTAAGCGGTATGAGTTAGTATAAAAACAGGTATGACTAAATATTCATACGGCTAGGTGTATAGACATGAGTACACATACAGGTATGATGAAGATCTCATATTGTTGGGTGTACAGTACATGAATTTCTAGAGTCCCCTGCAGGTCATGACTGGAAGGGCAAACATAAAACCCTCTAGCATATGTGTACGGTGATGTGATAGAGGCGTGTGCCCAATATATAACCAATAGTATGATTGCAATTCAGAGATTGTGCGGGTATGGTATGATATACATATGACTGCAATGACAAGGACGTACAAGTATACAAGTGTGATGCAAGATATACCGACATGATTCAAGTATGGTGTGAGAGACAGTTGAAATGTAATTCATGATGCTATGGTACAGGTGTGGTACTATATGATATGATAATAATGTGGGAACATGTATGTGCATGTACTTAGATTGTGGAGGACTTATCTACATTGGTATGTTTTGATGCCTCCTTGTATGTACTTGTTATTTAATTTGTATTTGTGATTGAATATTTGATCAAAGTGTTCTTTGTGGATTGTAGAAGGTAGCATAACAGGGTTAACCAAAGGTAGTGAATTACGGGGAGATTGTGGGTTTAACTTTATTAATAATATACTAAATTAGGAGGGTTAATAAATCTGGTAAGTAATCAAATAGGTCAATAAATTATAGAAACGTACTTCGTTAATTATAGTGAAATGGTAAATGAGGTAGACGTGCTATAATATTTATATGGTGGAATAAAAGAGAATTGGATCAATGAAACTGGGGTATTGCTTGCCTTAGGTATTGCTGCAACGGGCAAATCACTGCTATAGCGGTCTAAGCACTCGCTGTAGCGGGGTGAGAGAGAGACATTGAAAGATTAATTAATGGATAGAGTTGTAGGGTGATTACATGAACTTTGATGAGTCATCAGAGACGATAAATGGATTATTGTATAAGTGGAGTAGTTATTACATCTATTAATGTCAATTGTATGTTCATTTATATGGTGTTATGCGAAATAATCTTAGTCAATCAATGATTCCTACCAGTATGTATGGTGTACTGATACTACCTTGCTACACCTTTTTAGGTGTAGGTTGTAGCAGATTTGAAGTTTCACAATTTACGTGGAGTACTCAGCATCAGCTTCTGTGTTCTTCTCCGCAGACGAAGCTGTGTCATTTTATCTTGTCAAGTATTCTGTTAGAGATCTTGTACCTATCTTGACTAGATCTTGGGGGAGTCATGGTTCGAAAAAAAAAGGGGTTTATATTTAAAGATTATAGAAATTTTTCAATAAGAGAGTTAATAAGCTTTTAATTTCCTTTGCACATTGTTTTAATAAAGGGTTCTCTTATCGAGTTAAAGTCAATGTAGGTGCCCACACTACTTGTCCTATTGGGGTCGTGATAAGTTGGTATCAGAGAATCTAGGTTACCGGTCTCACAAGTATAAGAGCAATGTCGAGTAGACTCCTACATGTGGATTGGTGTGTAGACGTCCACATCTAATCTTCAGGAAGCTATAAGGTATCTAGGAAGTTTTCTCTTTAATTCTTTCCCATCGTGTTGTCCAAATATGTCGATCGCCTGGATTGAGTCCAATTGGTATCTGGTGGATTTCAATTGGCATCTCAACCTGCTCAATTGGTATCTGACTATGCGAGATTATTGAGGGTAGGAGATAAACTGGTGTGCGGAGTTGACTTGAGTTGACCGGAGGGACAAGAACCCCAATGAGTATTCGGCTTAGCGAGTTTTACTGCAGCGGACTCGCTACAATGAGTGATGTACCGCCGTAACGGATTCATTGCAGAGGCAAAGCAATCCTGTAGCAGACACAAACAGGCAGAATGCTAGAATTCCAATCTGCTGGTTCGAATGGAAACAATATATATAGGATTTAAAATAGGCAAGCAAGGAAAATATAGGGAAACAATAGTGATATGATAAAAGAGGTCCAAAACACGGCCACGAATGCCAAACACGAATCCGTAAAAATAAGTATCAGCATCCAAAATAAGAAAAGAGGAAGTAATATTGTTTTACAAGCCCCAAACCTGGGCTACCTAAATCATGACCATAAAAAAGAGGAAGTAGGGGAGAAGGGGAACACCACGACCCTATCTTGATGGAAGCCTTATCACTACCGTTGCAGGAATCACTGTCTGCTCTCTCCTTGAACTCACTGAGGAAGGAGAATTCTGGGAAGTCCCGCCTGGTCTCTTGGGGTTTCCTAGAATAAGGAGAGAGGGTCTTCAAGACCTTCTTGATCCCCTTCCACATGTAGACGATCAACTTGTCCCGAGAATGCCTCCTCCTCTTCTCCCTCTCCAAGTCCTCTCAAAGCTCCACGTGGGCCTAAGCCAGAGCAGCAATTGCCCTCTGAATCTCCCCTAAGTTGATAGTTGCTACATTAGAGGGTCTTCTATTGGGAGGAGGTCTAGGAAAATGTCCCAAAATAGCTCCTGCATGGAAACCATTTCGGTCTCTATTCGCTCAAATGGCCCCACAAGTCTAGAAGTGCTGGCCCCACCATCTCCCTCAGAGGAGGTAGGCTTTCTCTTCCTTTGGCCTCTCCCTAGAGCTCCCTTCGACCTCAAAGGACCGAAGGGCATGTCACAACCCACGATGATGTCCCTCGACTCCTGATACATCCCCAGCCCACTTATAGAGTAGAGAATGACGGAGGGAAAATGCAGGTCGGTGATGGGCTTGGCTGAGAAGTACCTCCACTCCCTAGAATCTATGCCCCCACATTCACCCTCACTTCGCTTAGAATGCAGGACACCACCAAGGCATGGGTATACATCATTCAATGACATTGGAGGACGGGTAGATCCTTCGAGACACCATATTCAGCCATCTCCTGGCCTCCATAGTAAAATGGCTGCTCTAAATGCCCGTCCTAGTAATTCCCCAACTAGTTGAGGCCTTCTACTCCTCCACCACCAGTGTGTCCACCAGCCACTTCCCATTTCCGTCCATGTATTGAGCCTTTGATGCATCCTCTGGAGGGTTTGGCAAACCCAAAGCCGTATTAATAACACCAGGAGTTAGTATGATCTGCATTCCCTTGACATAGGTCACGGGCTTATCACGAATCCAAGCTACAGTGGGAAGGTTGGAATAGAACTCGCTTACCTAGGCCTCGTTCACCTTACAGGAGTCCTTTACCAGCGGACCGCACCCTAATTACTAGAGTCAAGCATAAAACGCAGGTGCCTTATCCTCTATATCTTGCATGATGAAGCCCCTCTCATGGAGCAACCTCTTTGAAGTCTGCTCACTGTGTCAGAACTGGCATTGATAATTCACAAACTTGATGTAGTCACTGGTGCAAATGTTGTCACAGGAGGAAGACATAATGTTGAACCTATAATAATAAGAAGAGTTAGGGAATGAATGGAATGATAAGGGAAATAAGAAGGTTGAGAAAAAGAAAAATAGAACTTGAAGGAGCCACTGCCTAGCCAGACCGCTAAAACGGCTGAGTGTCCACTGTACCGAGTCCACAATAGCGGGAGTGGACCACTATGATGAATCCGCTGCAGCGGACGTCATCGTCCCCAGTAGACCTTCACCCCCAATAATGGAGGTTGAAATTTCAACCTTCATTTTTTCAAACAAACTATAGATTGGGCAAGGGGCACACTAACCCATACTCTACCTCTACCAGTGATTCTACACCCGATAATGGCTGGATTTGAGCCCAAAAAGCTCGAGGAAGCCAAAGCACCACCCTACTAAAACCCCACCATTTCTCATGTGAAATCCCCCTTAAAAATTGTCTATAGTACGTAGGGATAGATTCTAGTAACTTGGGGACATAAAAGCTAAGAGTATTCTTTGAAACATAGCCTAAAAATGCAAGGGAAGAGATCTACCCTCACTACCTCAATAATCACCCGAAAATAATGGATGAAGGCATGATAATACGAGTAGTCTAAAATAAAAGAAAAGCAAGGAAGTCATGGGGATGAGTATTACCTGAGAAATTGGGAGGATCTCCAGAAGAGTTGAGATAATATGCATAAAAAGTGAAGAAGAAATTTGAGAATGAACTCAAAAATCATCCATTCTTCCCTTTAACTGACGTTATTTTCCACTATAGTAGGAAATGAACTCACTACAGCGGACAGCTAAAAATAGTGACGGTTCAAAATTCCATCACGGGAGACCCACCTTTCAAAATACCTACTCCCAGAAGTTCAACAAATTAGAGACACCTAAGGCACATGTGCTAGGAGTAAATAACTGTAAGACCTGAAGGAGGGGCAAATGCGTAATTCGACACTTGACAATCATAGGTAGAACAAGCAGAGATGTATCACCCCATGAGAAGTTATAAGATATATGTTAATGGAATTTAGGGGTATTGAGTAATAGAAGGATTCCGTGAGGATCAGATGAAGGATCAAGGAAACTAACATTGATAAGACCTCTATGCCAGCTAAAAGCATGGAACTATGATCGCTAACAAGATAAACATGGGGTGATCGAAAGCTACCTCCACATCATTGTGTCGTTCAAGGACAAATAGTTTTTTAATTGATATCTAATGTAATGACCCTCTTAACCATTATAGAACCCTGACAATTTGTCACGCCCCGAGCCTACACCCTGGGAGTAATAAGGTACTTGAGGCCACAAGTGACCCCAAGTCAACCCCTGGCCTATCAGTTACTAGCATTTTGAGTAAACATGCACAACGGAACTTTAAAGTAAGAACATTAATGGATTTTTTAATGAAAATTTAAATAAAACTTAAAACATGGAAACTGAATCTATAGGTCTGAAAGCTTTCTAACTGATGAGTTACTGGGATAAGCCCCCAGCTAACTCTAAGTTTAAACTGAAACTGCAACTTACTATAAGAGAATGAAAATAAGACCCTCAAATGATGAGGACTCACACTAAATATGCAGTTGAGGAGGAGCTGAATCGTGGCGATTAATGCTGCTGAATCTGGGAACCTGCAGCTGTATCATGAAATGATACAACATAAAAGTATGCATCAATACTTTGAATGTAGTGAGTAATTAGAGATGTAAATAACATGAAAGAACTAGTAACTGAATTGAAGTGACATGAAATGACCAACTAAAAATACTAAAAACTTATACAACTAGAATATACTGATATGGTCAATAATGGCCCTGGCTGATGGTCATAAACATGCCCTAAATTTGGAAGACTAAGCTTGAGATAATACACTGAACTAATCTGGACTGAGAAATCTGTGAGTGGACTAACTGACTAGTGGGAGAGTCTATAACCGGCATATAACCACGTGAGCTAGATGTGGAGACCGATGTATACATCCCACCGGTAGAACCCAATATACCTTGCCAGGGTATAAAGGCATGAACTGAGTGATCACAAAAGTCTGGGGCCAATAAGGCCAAGTAATACTGTAATCTGTGCAGGCAACATAGTTCTAGGAACCTGGGTGCGCTGGAACCCCGGTCTGCTTGGTGCTATGTTCTACTCCCACTAGAAAACCTAAACTGAACTACTAAGTTTATAGATCAAAACTAAGGTCTAAGATTAGTCAGGGCCGTACAACTGCATGTACCCTGAGAGTCTTATCGAACCGATTCTGAAACTGGGTTCTAGACTGATCAGAGCTGCTTGTCTGGAAGCATCGTAACCATCTAAGAACAAGTAGTCACTGAACTGGGGTCCTGGGGTTTGTCAGAGCTATATGCTAGAATGTCATGAACGCCTAATGGACTGAAGACTATTATCTGAGTCTGATTCTGATAACTGAGAGGCACCACTGATACCTCGAAATAAGACTGAAGTCAAACTGATCAGTTGTCAATTTTCTGAATGATTCTGAAGAGATTCTACATTTTAACTAGTTTGAATACTAACAGCTAATAGAGAACTCAACTTGTCCCAACAACACGGGAATTTTAACAATATCCCGAATTCTCAAGAATTAAAGGAATCTCACCCGACAAGGATAAGCTCATTCTTATCAATGGGATAGTTGCTCAACATATATATATCAAGAATTTCTAGGAAATTCAGTCCAAAGCAAATCTTCATTCACTAGATGGGATTTAATAAGCAGGATCATTACTCGAAAGTTAGGGCTTAAATTCACTATTTCAAGAACCTCGATAATTTAAGTAAAAACTGATGGGAATCATATCAATAGCCAACGAGGATGTCATTCTATGGGAAATTAACAAAATATAACGTGCGATTTGCTTGTATTTGAACACTCAGTGCTAAAACTGATAGAGAACTAATAGAGGGTTTTGGGGGACACAAGGGAAGAACAATTCCCTTGTTGAATTCCCACATACCCGATGAACAAGCCTGAAGGAATTTCTTGAGAATTGAAGAAGAAGGATCTACCCTAGTTTGAAGCTCTGAATTGCTCTGAGAGGAAATCTGCGTTCTGTTTGTGGGAAGTTTGAGTGGGTAATGAGGAAAAGAACTCATTACCCCCACTAAAACGTCTGAAAGTTATTCTAAAATGACGTAGTTTAAAGCTTGGGAGGGTAGGGAATTACTAAATAACCCTTATAAATTCGCTGGGGAAAACTGTCAAGTGTCCCTAATGGATGACCTAATGAGTCGTGGTGTCTGAAAATGACTCATGGTCATGCCCATAAGGTACACTGGCTGAAAACTCTAGTGGCTGACCACGAGTGACTTAACGAGTCATGGTCACCAGTCGTCGACCACACTGTCTCACCCCTTGGAAAATTAATACAAGGCTGGTAATGGGTAACTCAATGAGTCATTCCCACTAACGACGACTCGTGGTGACCACCCATCAAGTACACTGCCAACTTCTCATGTTTATAGATTCCGGTTCTGACAACGAGTGACTTAACGAGTCATGGTACCTGACCACAAATCGTGCGGTCGCCCGTTGAGAACAATGACTTTTTCTTAGGCATCCTTCTCACGGTTGAGCTAACGAGTCATTGGGTCCCTTAACGACTCGTTCGGTGGGTCGTTCTGCAACATTTCTGCAGTTTTTTAGATTTCCTAATTTGAGTCCCAAATATTAATTTTAAGCTTCTGGGGGCTTATAATATCTCTCCCTTGGAAACATTCATCCTCGAATGTTAGAAACTCATAGGAACCAGAAAAATAACAATCAAAATCTCCAAATACTGCTCATTTAAGTTCAAAACTATCGAAATGACTACCTGCATTTCAAAATACTTAACTGAACTGAATTTGTTTTTCATATACACAACTAAAGTCAAAAAGAAAACTTATACACATGTATTGAATTCAACAACTAGTTTAGGTCTTAAAGCAAAATTCACATTTCAACCTACAACAGAGTCTGTAGAGAACAAGTGCGGGTATTTGTCCATCATGTTTGCCTCAGCCTCCCACGTAGCTTCTTCCACCTGCTAATTTTTCCATAGGACCTTGACTGAAGCTATTTCCTTATTCCTCAATTTACACACCTGATGGTCAAGGATATGGACTGGTACCTCCTCATATGTGAGACTATCCTTCATTCCCACATTGCCCAATGACACCACAGAGTTTGGGTCTCCAATGCACTTCTTCAAAAGTGACACATGGAAAACTAGGTGTACAACTGCTAGTTCTGAAGGCAACTCTAGCTCATAGGCCACACTACCGATACGCCACAAAATTCTATAAGGTCCCACATACCTTGGACCGAGTTTCCCCTTCTTTCAAAACCTCATCACCCCTTTCATGGGCAAAATATTCAGGTATACCCAGTCATCAACTGCAAACTCTAATTCTCTCCTCCACACATCAGCATAAGATTTCTGACGACTTTGAGTTGCTTTCAACCTTTCTCGGATGAGCTGAACTTTCTGCATTGCCTCATAAACCAAGTCTGGCCCTATCAAGGTGGCTTCAACAACTTCTAATCACCCTATAGCAGATCTACACCTTCTATCATACAATGCTTCAAATGGGTCCATCTAGATGTTAGAATGGTAGCTATTGTTGTACGCAAACTCGTTAAGAGGTAGATGGTCATCCCAATTACCCTTAAAATCGATCGCACACACTTTTAGCATATCTTCTAGAGTCTGGATAGTCCGCTAAGCTTGTGCATCTATCTACGGGTGAAAAGTTGTACTGAGCTTGACATGAGTGCCAAGTCCCTTCTAAAAAGACTTTCAGAAATGGGAGGTGAACTGGGTACCCTTGTCTGAAATAATGGCCAATGGAACCCCATGAAGTATAACTAGCTCCCAAATATAAAGTTTAGCATAGTCCTCAGCTGAATCTGTGGTTTTGACTGGGAGGAAATGTGCTGACTTAGTCATCCGGTCTACTACTACCTAGATTGAGTCATGCTGCCGAAGAGTCCGAGGTAGACCCGTAATGAAGTCCATGTTTACTTCTTCTCACTTTCATGTGGGTATGCTGATATCCTGGGTCATACCTCCTGGTCTATGGTGTTCTACCTTGACTTGCTGGTAGTTCGGGCACTTAGTTACAAATTCAGCAATGTCTCTTTTCATGACATTCCACCAGTAAATATCCAGCAAATCGTGGTATATTTTTGTAGCACCGGGGTGAATGGTGTATCTCGAGCTGTGTGCCTCAGCCAGTATTTCTATCTCAACTCACCCACTTCAGGTACACACAACCTGCCCTTGTAAGGAAACACCCCATCTCCCCCTTGGGAGAAAGCCTCAACCTCCTTTCTGAGTACTGCTTCTTTAAGTTTAAGTAGAGTTGGATCTTCATCTTGTCTGGATATAACTTCAACTGCCAAGGATGAATCCGACCCTCTTTGCATTACCACGCCACCTTCATCTGAATCCACCAACTGCACCCCTAACTAGGCTATCCTGTGAACTTCTTTCGCTAGCTCCCTCTTACTTTCCTTAATGTGAGCTACACTTCCCATAGACCGTCTGCTTAGGGCGTCAGCCACCAAATTTGCTTTGCTTGGTTAATAAAGTACACTCATGTCATAGTGTTTTAGGAGCTCTAACCACCTTCTCTGTCGGAGGTTTAGGTCCTTCTGGATGAACACGTAATAAAGACTCTTATGATATGTAAATACATCTACGTGAGCTCCATATAAGTAATGCCTCCACATTTTTAGCGAAAACACCAACACTGCCAACTCCAAGTCATGAGTAGGATAATTCTTCTCATGAACTTTGAGCTGTCTGGAGGCCTAGACTATCACTTTGCCCCGCTGCATTAGAACGCAACCGAGTCCAACATTGGAAGCATCACAATAAACAACCAACCCATATGTTCCTTCTGGTTGGGTAAAAACTAGAATGATAGTGGGTCGAGTCTTCAACTCCTGGAAACTCTTCCCACACTCATCCGACCATTGAAATTTCACCTTCTTCTTAGTTAACTTAGTAAGAGGGGAGGCTATAGAAGAGAAACCCCCCAAAAACCGTCAGTGGTAACCAGCTAAGCCTAGGAAACTCCTGATTTCAGTAGGAGAGGTAGGTCTGGGCCAATCTCTTACTGTTGTTATCTTATGAGGGTCTACTCGTATTCCTTCACCTGAAACCACTTGACTTAAGAAATTCACGGACCTCAACCAGAATTCACACTTACTGAATTTGGCAAACAACTAGCGGTCTTTGAGTTTTTGAAGCACTATCCTCAGGTGATCTGCATGCTCTTCCTCATTTCTGGAGTATAATAGAATGTCATCGATAAATACAGTGACGAACATATACAGGTACTTCTTGAAAACCCTATTCATCAAATCCATGAAGACTGCTAGAGTATTCGTTAATCCAAAGGAAATCACCACAAACTCGTAGTGACCATACCAAGTTCTGAATTCTATTTTCGGTATGTCACTCTCTCTAACTCTTAACTGATGGTACCCTGACCTGAGATCGATCTTGGAGAAACAGCTGGCTCCCTGAAGCTGATCAAACTGATCATCAATTCTAGGTAGAGGGTACTTGTTCTTAACTGTGACCTTGTTTAGCTGACGGTAATCTATGCACATTCTGAGGGTACCGTCTTTCTTACGCACGATTAGCATTGGAGCCCCCTAGGGAGAGATGCTGGATCTAATAAAACCCTTGTCAATAAGATCTTTTAGCTGCTCCTTCAACTTCTTAAGCTCATCTGGAGCCATTCTGTAAGGAGGGATGGAGATAGGCTGAGTATCTGGGAGGAGATCTATTCCGAAGTCTATTTCCCGTTAAGGGGGAACTCTGGGAAGATCCTCAGGAACAACATCTGGTAACTCACTAACTGTTGGACTTGACTGGATGGTTGGGGTCTCAGAGTTGGAATCCTTTACCCGAACCAGATGATATAGACATCCTTTGGAAATGAGTTTCTGGGCTATAAGGTAGGAAATAAACCTACCCTACAAGATCAGATGGAATAACTTTACTCAGAACTGAGACTGTGCAGTTTCTATATACACAACTGGCTCTAACTGACTCGCCAACTGGGGTGGAGATTGAGAATGGTTCTGAGAGTACCTCCAGAGTGATGTGGAACTGTACTACTATATAGGGAGTCACAAACGAAAGAGTGGCTCCTATATCTAAGAGGGCATACATGTCTAGATGGAAGAGACGTAACATACTAGTAACTACGTCAGGTGAGCTTTCCTGTTCCTGACGGGAAGACAGAGCATAGAAATGATTTTGGCATTGATCGCCATTTGTACCTGATTTGTTAGCCCGCTGGGTTGGTTGACCTACTGGACTAATGATGTGGTGGATTGTGATCTCCCTTGCCCTGCTGACAGGTACTCCTTAAGCCGGTGTCAAAGCTGTCCACACCTAAAATAACCCTCTCATCCCTGAAGGCATTCTCCTGGATGATTCCTACCATACTTGGGACAAGCTGGGTACTTGTTCCCGATACTGTGAGCTTGAGACTGAGTTCCAGATGATCAACCCCTCCAACCTTGGCGGGACCGAAAGGTTGGGGCGCTTGTTGAACTATGGCTGGGATTCTCTACTGTTGTTGTTGCTGCTGCTGTTGTGGGCGGCTACTGCCGCTAGACCTCCAATGGCCGAAATCTGACTGGCCAGTCCTTTCTCGTTTGTTCTTACATTCCATATCTTTCAGCTTTTCTGCCTCAATCTGCTGGGCATACACAATTAAGCTAGAGAGGTCTATATCCTTGATTAGCATTGCCGTCCTGCACTCCTTGAGGACCAGATTAGATACTCCATTTATGAACTTCAACATACGAGCCCTTGGCTCGGCTACCATATCCGGAGAATACTTTGATAGTCTGGTAAACTCTAGAGAATATTCCTCCACTGTTCTATTGCCCTGACGCAGATTAATAAATTCCGCCATCTTAGCTTCCCTCAGCTCTTGAGAGAAAAACCTATCCAGGAAATCTATGTGGAATTCTTCCCACTGCACTGGTCCTGCTTCCATTGGTCGTCCTTCCTCCACTAGTCATGCCAGACTTGGTCTACTCCTTTCAACTGGTAGGCAGCCAAATCAGCACTTTCAGAGGAACTGACACCCATAATTCAAGTTAATTTTCTAATCTCATCTACAAACCTTGTGGGTCCTCTCCCACCTTCGTTCCATGAAAATCTGGAGGGTTCATCCGGGTAAAGTCTCGCACCCGAGCAGTAGTTACAGACCCATTTGTGGCTATTGGAACAACCTGCAGATTCACCTGGTTAGTGACTATTTGAGCCAGCTGTTCGGTTGTATGGATAACTACACGCAAGTGCACATGGTCGAACAAGTAGTAAGTGGCTCAAGTAAGGCAAGTATCGATCCCACAGGGACTGGACTACAGGGCAAAATCTACTCAAGTGTCAATTTACTGTAACTCTAAAAAATGCAGACAACAGTGTAAAGAAAAGTTTTATATTTTTGTTATCTAATTTTATACTAAGGCTAAACTGAATATACAAGTGAGTCTGAACTATGAATGTGAGCATGCTGAGGCTAAAACGAACATGTAAAG
>JACEIK010000586.1:220313-292593 GCA_018107945.1 Datura stramonium
TCAGCAGCCCCGTCCAGTTGGCCAGCTTGCCAAAGGTGTGGCAGAAACCATCCAGGAAGGTGTTTGATTAGCAAGGATGCTTTATCTGGGTGCGGTAATGTCACGACCCGAACATAGGCTCGGATCGAGACACGAGACAAAGAGCTCTGAGAGAATCCAAGTCGACCCATGGCATGAAAATACATATAACTCAATCAATGAAAGCAGAATACTTAACATAATAAACATGGCGTAAATCGGAAAATAACATATCAATTTGAATATATAACACGAGTCTGAAGCTGAATAAATCTATTTTATGAAAAGCCTCTAATTCTGATGAGTTGATGGGACAAGACCCCAACTAACTCTCTAAGTCTGAGACTAAAAATATGAAAACATAACTGAATGGAAGAGGGGCCTTCGACAGGTGAGGACTCGCCAATAGAGACTAGATGCTAACTTCGGAAGCTGGCTAGTGATGAGGCTGAATCTGAAGAATGGAGTCTGTATCATAAATCGATACAACATAGAGTATGCAGTCAGTACGTGGAGTGTATCAAGTATACAAGGTAAGTAAAACCGCTTAAATAAGTAAAATTATTTAAAACATGCATAGTATAAAATGCAATTAAGATAAGAATTTGAGAGTAGGGCTTGCATGCTATTTTCTAAAATCATGATCTGAACATAACTGAACATCATAACTGAATTGAATGACGCAAAGCTAAAATTTGATAATCACGAGTAAAACTGAACATTGGGTCAAACCTGCTTTAGGCGTAGAATTCCCGAATTAAGTGCNTATATCATGAATGATGAACATGCATAACTAAAATCATGAGAAACAATGGAAGACTCATCATATAACCAACATTACCACGATAGAGCTTACGTGGTCCCGAGTATCACACTCAAGTGGGCAGAGCCGTCTAAAGCCTTTGCCAGGGCTAAAGATGTTACCATGATATCGATATCAAGTTGAGGACCCCTCGGTGTAGGGGAAATCTTACATAGGAGGTCCCAAAATAATCTGATCATACCTATGTTGGCGCGTAGTTTTGAGGCATAGGGTTGATCGACCCTTAGCCTAATCAGTGCTAGACACTACTTCCAAAAACATGCATATGCTCTCCATCACTTTTCAACAAAGCCGACCATCGTCTACTGAAGAAGCTGAATAATCATATACTTATAAAATCTGAAATCATACATGAGGATAAACATACTTGAACATATGGGTTTGCCCAATACTTAAACATGCTTGAACATACTTAATTCACTTGAAAACATGATCATAGACATGTGTAACTTAAAAACGTGTTTGTCGTCATAAATATCTCATCATACTTGTACATACATCATAAATTTCAACTTTCATGAACTTCTCATGGATGGACATTATAATTTATAAAACTTGAAAACATGATTTATAATAGAAAACATTGTAAAAGTTTCCCATGAATCATAATTCAATAATAGAAACATCTTTAGATCATACCCATGGTAGAAACTTAGGAAATTCATGCATTGGGTTAAAATCCCATAGGATCAACATATAGATTTTCATGAATTAGAGAGGAATTGGGCATGGGTGTGAACGAATTCACCCATTAATGACCTTACATTCTTGAGAAGAACTGATTCAACAACTCCCTTGATTGCCCAATGAAGAATTGATGAAAAACTTGAAGGAATTAAGCTTGATCACCTCTCTAGATCTCTAAGTTTGCATGCATGAATATGAATAGCTTAGAATGAACTTACCCCTATTAATACTCACTATTCATATCTTAAAATGATGTAGTTTAGGTCGTAGGATCATAGGAATTATGGATAAGCCCATACAAAATTCGCAGAGAAACACTGACTGCTAGTCCCAACGAGGAACCAGACGAGTCGTTAGCTCTAACCACGAGTCCTTGTTTGCTTTCATTAAGTGCACTACCACTTTTCCTCAAGGGGTCCCCATGAGGTACCTAACGGCTCGTCACTGGTGACCATGACCTCCACTGCAAAAAAACTCAAGTCATTCACCAACTGATGACCACGACTAACCTAACGAATCGTGACATCTGACCACGACTTGTGGTGTCCATTCGTTGGGTACACTGCCAGCATTTCACCTAGGGCTCATCACGGGGAACTACACGACTCGTTATTGGTGATCATGACTCGTGGTCAACATTCGTGGTATTCACTGCCAAAAAGTCCTCTTCCTTCACCTCATCCTTGGCCACGACTGACTCAATGAGTCGTGGTGCTGACCATGACTCGTGGTCATGTTTGTGGTCACCCCAAACTAAAAAATTTCCAACTTAAGTCTGGAACCTCACCACGAGTCACTCCATGACTCGTGGTCTACCCCACTTGTCACAAGATGACTCGTTCTGTGACCTAGTGCAGAAAATTCTGTTTTCTCCGTTTTAACTCCCAAATTTGATCTTAGGGCTTTCGGGGTATAATAATATCTCTTCCTTGAGAACATTCGTCCTCGAATATTGAAAATCATATAGAAAAGCAGAGAAATGCAATCATCATACTCAAATACTGATCATACATGTTGAAAATTGACAGAATGACTAACTCTGATTTAAACTACATGACTGAACTGAATTCATGAATCATACATACATCCATATACATGAAAGAAACTGGGGCACGTGAACTGAAAATGAAACTGAATAGAGTTTTAGGGAAAAAACTTATACCTCAATCTGGAACTAGGGAAAAGATGTGGGTATCTAGCCATCATATCTGCCTCGGCTTCCCACGTAGATCCTTCAACATGCTAATTCCTCTATAAAACATTAATTGAAGCTACTTTTTTATTTCTTAGACTTCGAAGCTGACGATCCAATATTTCCACTGGAACCTCCTCATAACTAAGGTTGTATCTCACACTAACACTGTCCACCGGGATAGCTAGAGCTGGATCACCCCAACACTTCTTTAAGAGCAATACATCAAAAATAGGATGAACAAAAGCTAATTTTGAGGGAAACTCCAATTCATATGCCACCTTGCCAACCCACTTCACAATCCGGTAGGGGCCAATATAACGAGGGATGATTTTTTCTTTCTTTTCGAACCTCATCATCCCTTCATGGGAGACACCTTCAGAAACACCCAATCATCCACTTCGAACTCAAGTTCTCTCCTTCTCACATAAGTATAGGACTTTTGGCAAGTTTGAATTATTTTCAACCTGTCGCGTATGAGATGAAATTTCTCCATGGACTCATGGACTGAATCTTGTCCTATCATCACATCTTCACCGATTTCAAACCAACCAATAGGCGATTTACACCTCCGCCAATAGAGACCCTCAACGGAGCCATCTGAATGTTGGAATGATAGCTGTTATTACATGCAAACTCAATAAGAGGCAAATGGTCATCCCAACTACCATTGAAGTCAATCACACATGCTCTCAACATGTCCTCGAGAGTTTGAATTTTCCGCTCCACATGACCATCCACTTATGGGTGAAATTCTATACTGAGCTTGACCTGAGTACCAAGTCCTTTTTGAAATGTCTCGAAAACTGAGTACCTCTGTCTGATATGATGGGCAAGGGCACTCCATGCACCGAACTAGCTATTGGATGTATAGTTTGGCATAATCCTCCACTAAATCAGTGGTTTTGACCGGTAGAAAATGAGCAGCTTTGGTCAACCTGTCAACGACTAACCAAATGGAGTCATACTATCAACGAGTGCGAGGAAACCCTGTGACGAAGGCCATATTGATTTCTTTCCACTTCCAAATAAGGATACTGATGTCCTGAAGCACACCTCCCGGTCTCTAGTGCTCAACCTTTACTTGATGACAATTTGGACACTTAGCTGCAAATTCTGCGATGTCCTTTTTCATGCCATTCCACCAATAGACTTCCCATAGGTCACGGTACATCTTGGTGGCACCTGGATGTATCGAATCTATGGAACCGTAAGCCTCATGCAACATTTGATTTTTCAAATCATCAACATCTGGGACACACAAGCAATCTTGATATCAGAGCACACCATCTCCCCCTTTGGAGAAGGCCTCTACCTTTTGATTCTTAATGGCTTCCTTTAACTTTACAACATACAGTCCTTGTCTTATCTAGCTTTTACATCAGTCACCAAGATTGATTCTGATCCGTTTTGAACAATAACACCGCTATCGATCGATTCAACCAAACGAACTCCCAACCTTGTAAGTCGATGCACATCGTTCACCAACTCCTTCCTCCCCTCATCTACATGGGACACACTCTCCACTGATAGTCTACTATGTGCGTCTGCTGCAACATTAGCCTTACCCAGATGGTAAAGGGCACTCATGTCGTAATCCTTGAGTAACTCCAACCACTTTCTTTGTCGCAGATTTAGGTCCTTCTGGGTAAACACATATTGTAGGCTCTTATTATTCATAAACACATCTACATGGACACCATACTAATAGTGTCTCCAAAAATTCAATGCAAACACCACCGCTACCAATTCAAGATCATGGGTCGGGTAATTCCTTTCATCCACCTTCAGCTGCCTAGAAGCATATGTTATAACCTTGTCGTGATGTATCAATACACAACCAAGGCTGATCCTGGAAGCATCATAATACACCACAAACCCATCGGTACCCTCGGATAGGGTTAACACCGGTGTTGAAGTGAGTTAGGTCTTCAACTCCTGAAATCTCCTCTCACAAGCATCCAACCATTGGAATTTCACTTTCTTATGGGTTAATTTGGTCAATGGAGCTGCAATAGATGAAAATCCCTCAAAAAACCTCTGATAATAACCCGCTAAGCCCAAGAAGATCCTAATATCAGAAGGATTCACCGGTCTAGGCTAATTCTTTACCATTTCAATATTCTGAAAGTCCACTTTTATGCCCTCACTCGACACCACATGACCCAAAAATTCCACTGAGTTCAACCAAAACTCGCACTTGTTGAATTTGGAATATAGTTGGCGATCCTTGAGAGTCGATAGTACCACCCTTAAATGAGCAACCTGCTCCTCCTTTCTCCGAGAGTATATAAGGATGTCATCAATAAACACGATCATGAATGTATCCAAGTATTACTTGAACACCTTCCTCGCTCCGAGAGTATATCAGGATGTCATCAATAAACACGATCACGAACATATCCAAGTATGTCTTGAACACCCTGTTCATCGAATCCATAAAAGTTGCAGGAGCATTCATTAGTCTAAAAGACATAACTAAAAACTCATAATGACCATATCGTGTCCTGAAGGATGTCTTTGGGATGTTACTTTCCTGAACCCTGAGTTGATGGTTTCCATATCTGAGATATCTCTTCGAAAAGCATTTAGCACCTTGAAGCTAGTAAAATAAATCATCAATCTTGGGGAGAGGATACCTGTTCTTGACGGTTACCTTGTTCAATTGCCGATAATAAATACACATACGAAGAGAACCATCTTTCTTTTGGACAAAGAGAACTGGTGCACCCCATGAGGATTTGCTTGATCTAATGAAACCCTTGTCTAACAGGTCCTTCAACTGCTCATCAACTCCTTTAACTCGGCTAGAGACATTCTATAAGGAGGAATAGATATAGGTGTATCAGGAAGAAGGTCAATACCAAAATCAATCTCCCGCTCGGGAGGAATTCTCGGTAGATAATCTAGGAAGACTACTGGATACTCACATACTACTGGGACTGACTGGATAGTCAGGGTCTCGGATGTAGAATCCTTAACCCTAACTAGATGGTCACAACCTTTAGAAATCATCTTTTTTGTCCTTAAGGTAGGAAATGAAATGACCTATAGACATAACTGAACTACCCTTCCATTCTAGGACTGGCTCACCCGGAAATCTGAACTCTACTGCCCGGGTTCTACAATTAACTGAGGCAGAACATGCAAATATCCAATCCATGCCGAGGATAACATCAAAATCAGTCATGGATAACTCTACTATATCTATTGTGGTGACTTTCTGAAGGACTGTGACCGGGCAACTTTAATACACCCGTCTAGTAATAATTGAATTACTGACTGGAGTTGAGACTGAGAAGGGTTCTAACACGATTTTGGGATTGAATCCAAAACTACTAGCAATGCAGGGCATCACAAAAGACAAAGTAGCCCCTGGATCTAACAATGCATATACATGAAGATGAAAAACTCGCAACATACCAGTGACTATATCAAGGTAGACCTCCTGCTCTTAGAGGGATGGTAGGACATAAAATCTATTTTGGCATTGTCCGCCACCTGTGCTAGTAGAATTCCCCTATTGAGAGGGGCGTTCTACGGGAGCTGCTGAACTGGAAGCCGGGCCTCGTCCCCTATCATGGCCCTATCTAGCTTCTGGGAAATCTCTTAGAAAATGTCCAAGCTTCCCACACTCGAAGCAAGCACCTGTACCTACCAAACACTGACCCGTATGCCTCCGACCACACCTGTCGCAAATCGGGATATTGGAATCTGCAGGCCTACTGCTCTGACCCCTAGAGCCTGATGTTCATCCTCTCTGGTCTTTCCTATGTATGGATGGAACACTCATCGCTGAAGATGCTGGGGTTGAAGATATCTCATGGGACTGTTGTCGGTGCCCACTCCCTGGTCCCGGTTGAGAGAACTTATAGATGTCTATTCTGGCCCTCTTGGCCTCTCTCTCCCTCAGATTCGCCGTCTCTATCTGCTAGTCGTACAAGACTATTCGAGGAAAATCCATATCTTGATGGAGCATGACGGTTCTTCAATCTTTTTCTAGATAGTCTACCACCCCATGAACAAACCTACTTACTCGACCCTTTGATCAACCACCAACTCTTGGGCGTACTTTGACAGACGAGTGAACTCTAGGGGATATTTCTGCACTTTCACCATTCCTTGTTTTAGATTCATGAACTCGGCCACCTTCAGCTCCCTTAGCTCATAAGGGAAGAACCGATCTAGAAAAGCGACGTGAAACTCGTCCCAACTGATAGGACCTGCTCTGACTACCCTACTATCCTTCCATTGTTTAACTCAAATATGTGCGATCCCCTTCAATTGATATGAGGCCAAATCAGCACACTCTTCTCCATTCACCCTAATGACCCGAGTGATCTTCAAAATTTCGTCAAAAAACTCATGTGGATCCTCGTCAACCTTTGACCCAAGAAACTCTGGTGGGTTCATCCTTAGGAATTCGCTGACTCGTGCTGCTGCCAAATTCCCGTTCTACGGGACATGTGCTACTGCCTACTGGTTGAGTTGGGTAGTTAAGGCCTATGCTAGCATCTGAATGGATTCCATGTATTTAGCGTGGGCAACTAGCTCCAGTGCATAGTGCTCATGGGCTGGTGGGGCTTGTTGCTGCCGTCTCCTTTGCCATCCTCGTGGCCATTCCATTCCCATTCCTTCTGCTGTTAACTCTGTGGGGAGGAATGATTCTGCAATTGCGAGTAGCATGAATTAGAAGTATAGAGAGACATTGTACCGCACGACATAGATTCATGAAAGATGGGAACATTTTCTAAACGTCTCGTAGCCTCTTCTTCATAAGTGTGGCACACTTCACACCCATGAAAAAAATACTCCACTTAACGCGGATTTCTTACACCCTAGAACAGTTCAAAACCTACTGCTCTAATACCAAGTTTGTCATGACCCGAACATAGGCTCAGATCGATATACGAGACACTGAGCCCCGAGGGACTCAAAGTTGACCAATGGCATGAACATACATCTAACTCAATCAATAAAAGCGAAAGACATAACATAATAAACATGGAGGAAATACGAACATAACATATCAATCTGAATATATTAAACGAGTGTGCAGCTAAATAAATCTATTGTCTGAAAAGCATCTAATTCTGATAAGTTGATGGGAAAAGACCCCAACTCACTCTCTAAGTCTGAAACTAAAAATACGCAAACATAACTGAATGGAAGAGGGGCCCTCGACAAATGAGGACTCACTAATAGAGACTGGATGCTAACTCCAGAAGTTGGATGGTGACGGGGCTGAATCTGAAGATCAGAGTCTGTATCATAAAATGATACAACATAGAGTATGCAGTCAGTACGTGGAATGTACCGAGTATGCAAGGTATGTAAAACCTCTTAAATAAGTAAAATCATTTAAAACATGCATAATATAAAACGCAATCAAGATAAGAATATGAGAGTAGGGCTTGCATGCTATTTTCTAAAATCATGATTTGAACATAACTGAACATCATAACTAAATCAAATGACCCAAAGCTGAAATTTGATAATCATGAGTAAAACTGAACATGCGGTCAAACATGCTTTAGAACATACATATATATCTTGAATGATGACCATGCATAACTGAAATCATGAGGAACAATGGGAGACTCGTCATATAACTGACATTACCACGATAGAGCTTACGTAGTCCTGACTCTCACACTCAAGTGGAAAGAGCCGTCTAAAGCCTTGCAAGGGCGAAAGACGCTATCATGATATTGATATCAAGCTGAGGGCCCCTTGGGGCAGGGTGTCATGACCCGAACATAGGCCCAGATCGAGTCATGTGAAAAGGAACCCCGAGAGACCCTAAGTTAACCCATGGCATGAACATACTTCTAACTCAATCGAATAAAGAAAAAGACTTAACATAATACGCATAGCTGAAGTCTAAGCATAACATAATATCGAAATCGAAATCCACATAATACATGACGAGCTGATTATTAAATACAATCTGAAAGCCTTTAGATAATTGATGGGTTGATGGGACAAAACCACCAACTAACCCGACAAGTCTAAAAATTGAAACTACAAAGCTATCTGATAGAAAATGGTCTTTGGGAGATGAGGACTCACCACTAAGCTGGATGCTAACTACAAAATTGGCTAATGGCGAGGCTGAGTCTGAAGATCGGAGCCTATATCATAAAATGATACAACATAGAGTATGTGGTCAGTACGTGGAATGTACCGAGTATGCAAGGTAAGTAAAACCTCTTAAATACATAAAATCATTTAAAACATGAATAATATAAAATGTAATCAAAACAAGAATTTGAGAGTAGGGCTTGTATGCTATTTTTTGAAATCATGATCTGAACATAACATAACATCATAACTGAATCGAATGACCCAAATCTGAAATCTGATAATCATAAATAAAACTCAACATTGGCTCAAATCTACTTTTAGAACATATATATATATATATATATATATATATATATATATCACGAAGATGATTAAACATGCATAGCGAAATCATAAGGAACAATGGGAGACTCGTTTTATAACCAACATTACCACGATAGAGCTTACGTGGTCCTGGCTATTACACTCAAGTGGGCAGAGCCGTCCAAAGCCTTTCCAGGGATAAGAGATTGCTACCATGATATCAATATCAAGCTCAAAACCCGTGAGGGCAAGGGATAGCTCTGAGGATGTCCCAAAGTATATATGATATGTAAACCTACGTTGGCGTAGTTCTAAGGCATAAGGTTGACCGGCCTTAGCTTCTCGGTGCTGAACACTACTCCCAAAAAACATGCTTTGCATCATTTTCAAGTGACCATCATCTATTGATGAAGCTCAATAATCATTTACATATGAAATTTGAAATCATACATGAGGATCTTTTTCTCAAACCATACCACAAGCTGAACATAAGTGGGAGTCTTTAACTCCAAAACCATGTGAGTAGCTAATGTGGTAAGCTAATTTGTGAAATCATAAATCATACTTGAACATATGGGCTTGCCCAATACTCAAATATGCTTGAAAATACATATTTCATTTGAAAACATGATCATAAACATGGGTAACTTGATAACATGCTTTTCATTATTTATATCTCATCATACTTGAACATTCATCATAAATCTCAACTTTCACGAACTTCTCATAAATGGGCATTTTAATTTGTAAAGCTTGAAAATATGATTATAATTGAAAACAATGTAAAGCTTGTCCATGAATCATAATTCAATAATAGAAACATACTTAGATCATACCCATGTAGAAAATTAGGACTTTCATGCATTGGGTTAAAACTCTATAGAATCAACATATGGATTTTAATGAATTAGAGAGGGATTGGGCATGGGTGTGAACAAATTCACCCATTCATAACCCTACATATCTGATAGGATCTGATTCTACCACTTTTCTAATTGCCCAATGAGGAATTGAAGAAAAACATGAAGGAATTAATCTTGATTACCTCCTTAGCTTTCTAAGTTTGCATGCATGAGTAGGAATAGCCTAGAATTAATTTTTCCCTCTTAATATTCACATTTCATAGCTTAAAATGACGTAGTTTATGCCTTAGAATCATAGAAATTGCGGATAAGACCTTACTAAATTTGCATAAAATAACTGACTGGCATTCCCCATGAGGGACTAGACGAGTCGTCATCCAAGGACACGACTCATGGCCACCAATCGTCGTGTGCACTGCCACTTTTCTTCAAGGGGTCCCCACGAGGGACCTAAAAACCCATTAGTGGTGACCAGGACTCGTGGTCACCACTCATTACCTACACTTCCAAAACCTTAAGTCAATCACCAAAAGCTGTCCACGACTCACCTAACGAATCATGGTGCCTGACCACGACTTGTGGTGTCGAACCATAGGGTACACTTCCACTTCAACCTTCTCTTTCCAATTTTCCTTGACCACGGGTGACCTGACGAGTCGTGGGGCTGACTATGACTCGTGGTCATACCCGTTGTCACCCCAACTATGAATTTTCTAGATAAGTCAATGCCCCTCACCATGAATCACATAACAACTAGTGGTCAACTTGATGGGTCGTATAACGACCTGGTGGAGAAAATCCTATTTTCTCCATTTGAACTCCCGGGTCTGATGTAAGGGCTTCTGGGGTATAACAATATCTTCCCCTTGGGAAAATTCGTCCTCGAATATTGAAAATCATATGGAAAGTAGAGAAATGCAATCATCATATTTGAGTACTGATTATATAAGCTGAAAACTAACGGAATGACTAACCCCAATTTTAGCTACATGGATGAGTTGAATTCATGAATCATACATACACCCATATACATGAAATAAATTGGGGCACTTGAACTGAACATGAAACTGAATAGAGTTTAGGGCAAAGACTGATACCTCAAGCTGGAACTGAGCTGGTAGGGAATAAATGTGGGTATCTAGCCATCATATTTGCTTCGGCTTCCCATGTAACCCTCTTAATATGCTAATTCCTCCATAAAACTTTGACTAAGGCTGCTTCCTTGTTCCTTAGCCTTCGAACCTGCCGATCCAGTATTTCCACCAGATGCTCGTCATAACTAAGGTTGTCTTTCACACTGACACTATCCACTAGAACAACTATTGTTGGATCCCCCAAACACTTCTTTAAAAGCGACACATGAAAAACAAGATGAACGGAAGATAATTTTGAGGGCAACTCCAATTCATATGCCACCTTGCCAACCCACTTCATAATCCGGTAGGGGCCAACATAACGAGGGTTGAGTTTTCCTTTCTTTCCAAACCTCATCACTCCCTCATACGAGACACCTTCTGAAACACCCAATCATCCACTTCGAACTCAACTTCTCTCCTTCTCACATCAGCATAGGACTTTTGGAGACTTTGAGCTGTTTTCAACCTGTCCTGTATGAGCTAAACCTTCTCCATGGCCTCATGGACTAAATCTGGTCCTATCATCAGAGCTTCACCGACTTTGAACCAACGAATAGGCGATCTACACCTATGCCCATAGAGAGCCTCAAACGGAGCCATCTGAATGTTGGAATTGTAGTTGTTATTGTATGCAAACTCAATAAGAGGCAAATGGTCATCCCAACTACCCTTGAAGTCAATCACATCTCTCAACATGTCCTCGATAGTCTCAATTGTCCGCTCCACTTGACCATCTGTTTACGGGTGAATTGTTGTGTTGAGCTTGACCTGAGTACCAAGTCCCTTTTGAAACGACCTCCAAAACTGAGAGGTAAATTGAGTACCTCTGTCTAATATGATGGACTAGGGCACTCCATGCACATGAACTAGCTCTTGGATGTATAGTTTGGCGCAATCTTCAGCTGAGTTAGTGGTCTCGACTAGTAGAAAATGAGCAGGTTTGGTCAACCTGTCCACAACCACCCAAATGGAGTCATATAGCCGACGAGTGCGATGCAACCCTATGATGAAGTCTATATTGATTTCTTCCCACTTTTAAGTAGGAATACTAATATCCTGAAGCACACCTCCCGGTCTATGGTGCTAAACCTTCACTTGCTGACAGTTTGGACATTTAACTACAAATTTTGTGATGTCTTTCTTCAAGTCATTCCACCAATAAACTTCCCGTAAGAAATGGTACATCTTGGTGGCACCTGGATGTATTGAATACCAAGAACTGTGAGCCTCATATAACATCCAATCTCTCAAATCATCAACGTTCGGAACACACAAGCGACCCTGATATCAAAGCACAACATCTCCCCCTTTGGAGAAGACCTCTATCTTTTGATTCTGAAGGGCCTTCCTTTAACTTTACCAAAATAGGGTCCTCATCTTATCTAGCTTTCACATCATTCACCAAGGATGATTCTGATCCGTTCTAAAATTTAATACCGCCATCAGTCGAGTCAACCAAACGAAGTCCCAATCTTGCAAGACGATGCACATCCTTCACCAACTCCTTCCTTCCCTCATCTACACGGGACACACTTTCCATGGAGAGTCTACTAGTGCGTCAACTACTATATTAACCTTGGAAGGATGATAAAGGACACTCATATCAAAATCTTTAAGTAGCTCCAACCACCTCCTTTGCCATAGATTTAGATCCTTCTAGGTAAGCACATATTGTAGACTCTTGTGGTTCGTAAACACATCTATATGGACCCCATACAAATAGTGTCTCCATATCTTCAAGGTGAATACCACCGCCGCTAATTCAAGATCATGGGTTGGGTAATTCCTTTCATGCACTTTCAACTGCCTGGAACCGTATTCTATAACTTTACCATGCTGCGTCAATACACAACCTAGGCCAATTCTAGAAGCATTGCAATACACCATAAACCCATCGGTACCCTCCGGTAGAGTTAACACCAGTGGTGAGGTGAGTCGAGTCTTCAACTCTTGGAAGCTCCTCTCACAAGCATCCAATCATTGTAATTTTACTTTCTTTTGGGTCAATTTGGTCAATGGTGCCACAATAGATGAAAAAATATCAAACAAATCTACGATATTAGCCACCTAAGCAAAAAAGCTCCAGATATCTGAAGGATTCACCGGTCTAGGCCAATTCTTCACCGCTTTTATTTTCTGAGAGTCCACCTTTATGCCCTCACTTGACACCACATCGCCCAAAAATGCCAATGAGTTCAACAAAAATTCGCACTTGCTGAATTTAGCGTATAGTTGGCAATTCTTGAGAGTCTGTAGTACCACCCTCAAATGAGCGGTATGCTACTCCTCACTCCGTCAGTGTCTCAGGATGTCGTCAATAAGCACGATCACGAACATATCCAAGTATGGTTGAACACCCTGTTCATCAAAGCCATAAAATTAGCAGGAGCATTCGTTAGTCCAAAAGACATAACTACAAACTCATAATGACCATAATGTATCCTGAAGGCTGTCGTTGGGATATCACTCTCCCGAACCTTGAGCTAATGGTATCCGGATCTGAGATCTATCTTTGAAAAGCATTTAGCACCCTGAAGCTGGTCAAGCAAATCATCAATCTTGTATATAAGATACCTATTCTTGATGGTGACTTTATTCAATTGCTGATAATCAATACACATACGAAGAGAGCCATCTTTCTTTCGGACGAAGAGAATTGGTGCACCCCATAGGGATTTGCTCGGTCTAATGGAACCCTTATCTAATAGGTCCTTCAACTGCTCCTTCAACTCTTTTAACTCATCTTGGGCCATTCTATATGGAGGAATGGATATTGGCTCCGTGTCGAGAAGAAATCTAATACCAAAATCAATCTCCCGCTCGGGAGGGATTCCTGGTAGATCATCTAGGAAGACTTTTGGATAGTCACGTACAACTGGAACTGAGTGGATTGTCGGGGTCTCCGACATAGCATCCTTAACCCTAACTAGAAGGTATACACAACTTTTAGAGATCATCTTCATGGCCTTAAGGTAGGAAATGAAATGACCTACAGGCACAGTGAACTACCCTACCATTCTAGGACTGGCTTACTCGAAAATCTAAACTCTACTGCTCGGGTTCTGTAATTAACTAAGGCATAACATGCAAATATCCAATCCATGTTGAGAATAACATGAAAATCGGTCATGGCTAACTCTACTAGTTCTGCTGAGGTGACTTTCTAAAGGACTGTGGCCGGGCAACTTCTATACACCCGTCTAGCTACAGCTAAATCACCCACTGGAGTAGAGACAGAGAAGGATTCTTACAAGATTTCGGGACTAACTCCGAAACTACTAGCCACTTAAGGTGTCATAAAAGACAAGGTAGCCCATGGATCTAACAAAGCAAATACATCAAGATGGAAAACTCATAACATACTAGTGACTACATTCGGGGAGACCTCCAGCTCATGGAGAGATGCTAAGGCATAGAATCTATTTTTGGCACTGACCACCACCCGTGCTAGTAGATCCCCCCTACTGGGTTGGGCGTGCGGGTGGATTGCTGAACTGGAAGCTAGGCCTAGGCCCATATCATGGCCATGTAGGGCTGCGGCGCAATCTCTAAGGATATGTTTGGGCTTCCCACACCTGAAGCAAGCACCTGTACCCGCCAAAAACTGACCCGTGTGCCTCCGACCACACCTATCGCAAACTGGAATACTGGAATCTGCAGGCCTGCTGCTCTGACCCCTAGATCCTGATGCTCATCCTCTCTACTCGTGCATAGGTCGGGATGGCACACTCATCGCTAAAGGTGCTGGGGCTAAAGATCTCTAGTGGGTCTACTGTTGTTGCCCACCACCTGGCCTCAACTGAGAGAATCTATAGCTATCTGTTCTGTACCTCTTGGCCTCTCTCTCCCTCATGTGCGCCGCCTCCGTTTTCCGAGCGTACAAGACTATTTTAGGGAAATCCATATCCTAATGGAGCATCGCGGTTCGATAATCCTTGTATAGATAGTCTGTATCCCCATGAACAAACCTGCTCACTCGCACCCTCTAATCAACAACTAACTCGGGGCGTACTTTGATAGACGAGAGAACTCTAGGGCATACTCCTGCACCGTTATCTTCCCCTGCTTAAGTTTCACAAACTCAACTACCTTTAACTCCCTCTTCTTAGGAGGGAAGAACCGATCTAGAAAAGCAACGTAGATCTCCTCCCAACTGATAGGGCCCACTTCTATTGCCCTACTATCCTTCCACTATTTAAACCAAATGTGTGCAACCCCTTTCAACTGATATGAGGCAAAATCAACACACTTTTCTCCATTTACCCCAATGACCTGAGTGATCTTCAAAATTTCATCAAGAAACTCATGTGGATCCTCATGCACCTTTGTCCCAAGAAATACTTGTGGGTTTATCTTTAAGAAATCTCTAACTCGTGCTTCCACCGCATTCCCGTTCTGCGAGAAAAGCGCCACTGCTTGCTGGTTGACCTGGGCGGTCAAGGCCTGTGCTAGCATCTGAATGGCTGCCCTAAATTCAGCATGGGCAACCGGCTTCGGTGCATGGTGCTCATAGACTGGTGGGCCTTGTTGGTGCCCGTCTCCATTGCCATCTTCGTGGCCATTTCCATTTAAATTCCTTGTGTCGTTAATCTTGCAGGGAGGCATGATTCTGCAATCGAGAATAGCATGATTTAGAAGGATAGAGAGACACTTCACCATATGACATAGATCATGAAAGAAGGGAACATTTCCTAAACTTCTCGTAGCCTCTTCGTCAAAACGGTGGCCTGCTTCACACCTATGAAAATGACTCTACTTGACGCGTCTTTTAGACACCCTAGGACACTTCAATACCTATTGCTCTGATGCCATGTTTTTCACTACCCGAACATAGGCCCGGATCGATACACGAGACAAGGAGCCCCGAGAGACCCTAAGTCGACCCATGGCATGAACATGCTTCTAACTGAATCAAACAAAGCGGAAGACTTAACAAAATACGCATAGTGGAAGTCTAAGCATAACATAACATCGAAATAAAAATCCACATAATACACGAACAACTGATTACTACATACAGTCTCAAAGCCTCTACATAACTGATGGGTTGATGGGACAACACCCCCAACTAACCCGAAAAGTCTGAAAACTGAAAGTACAAAGATATCTGATAGAAAATGCTCCTCGGGAGATGAGCACTCACCACTAAGCTGGATGCTAACTCTGGAACTGGCTAATAGCGAGGCTGAGTCTAAAGATCGGCGCCTGTATCATAAAATGATACAACATAGAGTATGCGGTCAGCACATGGAATTTACCGAGTATGTAAGGTAAGTAAAATCGCTTAAATAAGTAAAATCATTGAAAACAGGCATAATATAAAAAAAATTAAAATAAGAATTTGAGAGTAACACTTGCATGCTATTTTCTGAAATCATGATCTGAACATAACATAATAGAATAACTGAATCGAATGATCCAAAGCTGAAATTTGATAATCATAAGTCAAACTGAACATTGGGTCAAAAATTGCTTTAGAAAAAAAATATACATATATATATATATATATCATGAATGATAAACATGCATAACTGAACTCATGAGGAACAATGAGAGACTCTTCTTATAACTGGAATTAGCACAATAGAGCTTACGTGGTCCCCACTATTACACTCAAGTGGGCAATGCTGTCCAAAGCCTTACCAGGGCTAAGGGCGCAACCATGATTTCGATATCAAACTCAAGGCCCATTCAGGGTAGGGGATAGCTCACAAGGGAGGTGCCAAAGTATATATGATATGTAAACCTACGTTGGCGCGTAGTTCTGAGGCATAGGGTTGACCGACCCTTAGCCTACTCGGTGCTAGACACTACTCCAATAAACATGCATATGCTGTCCATCGTCTTTTAACGAAGATGACCATCATCTATCGACGAAGATGAATAATCATTTACATATGAAATCTGAAATCATAAAAGGTGTTTTTTGGATGAGTATCAGAGAGAGACGTAGAAAAAATATATCGAGATGATTTGTGGAGGTGAAAGTATCGTGAGGCGTAAGTCTTATTAGTCTAAGCGTACGCTTAGGCGTTAAGCAAGTTTTTGTTTTGAGGAATAAGCCCAAAAAACAGCTACTAATTAAAGTTTAAATTACTAAACAAGACCTTAAATTAATACCAAAAAACATAAACCTCAACTTGTTTTTAAATTTTAAAAAGTTAAAAAAACTTTAAAAATTAAAATATTTTTTATTCGTAGTCCAAATTTTTACATCTCTTTCAGATAGATGTTTATGCTTTATTAGATCTAGGAGCCACCCTTTGTTTCGTGACTCCTTACATTGCTGTCCAGTTTGACATTAGCCCAAAAATTCTCTCAGAGCCATTTTTAGTTTCTACTTCGGTTGGTGAGTTATTTAGAGCTAGCGGGTTGTATAGGGATTGTCCGGTCACAATGTTACATAAAGTCACCACAGTTGATCTAGTAGAGTTAGATATGGTTGAATTCAACCTAATTCTCGGCATGGACTGGTTACATTCTTGCTATTCATCAGTTGACCACAGAACCAGGGTCGTTAGATTCCAGTTTCTTAATGAACCAGTCCTAGAGTGGAAAGGTAGTACTTCAGTTCCTAAGGGTCGGTCCATTTCATACCATAAGGCTAGGAAAATGATCTCTAAGGGGTACATCTATCACTTGGTTAGGTCAAAGATTCTAGTTCTGAGACCCCGCACTTCAGTCATTTCCAGTTGTAAATGAGTTTCCCGAAGATCTTCTCGGAGTCCCTCCCGAGCGGGAAATAGACTTTGGCATAGACTTTCTCCCAGATACCAAGCCTATCTCTATTCTTACCGATAGAATGGCTCCAGCTTAGCTTATTGAGTTAAAGGAATATTTAAAAGACCTTCTAGATAACGGCTTCATCAAGCCCAACATCTCTCCATGGGGCGCCACAGTCCTATTCGTGTGATAGAAAGACGGTACACTCAGAATGTGCATCGACTACCATCAGTTGAACAAGGTCACAGTCAAGAACATATATCCTCTACCCAGGATTGATGACTTGTTCGACCAACTCCAGGGAGCTAGTTGTTTTTTCAAGGTAGATCTCAGATTAGGATACCACCAGCTCAAGGTCAGAGAATATGACATTTCAAAAACAGCCTTCAGAACATGGTGTGGTGACTATGAATTCGTAGTTATGTCTTTTGGACTAACAACTTTTATGGATCTGATAAATAGGGTATTCAAGCCGTACTTGGACATGTTCGTTATTGTCTTTATAGACGACATTCTAGTTTACTCTAGAACAGAGGAGGAACATGCAGGTCACCTGAAAATAGTATTGCAGACTCTTAGGGACCGCAAGTTATTTGCTAAATTTAGCAAGTATAAATTCTGGCTGAAATAAGTTGTATTTATTGGTCATATGGTCTTCAGTGAGGGTATTTAGGTGGATCCTCAAATGATAGCGGCAGTCAAGGACTAGCTAAGACCCACTTCTCCAACAGGCATCAAGAGTTTCTTGGGTCTAGCTAGTTAATACAGACAATTCATAGAAAGGTTCTCCTCTATTTTTCTCCTTTGAACAAACTAACTCAGAAGAAGGTGAAGTTTCAGTGATATGATGAATGTGAGAAGAGTTTTCAGGAGTAGAAGACTCGATTTACTACAACCCCAGTTTTAACTCTGCAAGAAGGTTCAGACGAGTTCGTGGTCTACTGTGATGCCTCCGAAGTGGGCCTTGGTTGTGTTCTGATGCAGAACGGTAATGTCATAGCTTACGCTTCCAAATAGCTCAAGGTTCATGAGAAGAACTATCTGACTCATGATCTTGAACTGGAAGGGTAGTATTTTCCTAGAAGATTTGGAGGCACTACATTTATGGGTTTTATGTGAATGTTTTTACTGACCACAAGAGCCTACAGTATGTGTTCAGTCAAAAGGACCTGAATTTGCATTAGAGAAGATGGCTAGAATTATTGAAGGATTATAACATGAGTATGTTGTATCACCTAAGAAAGGCCAATGTAGTGGATGATGCCCTTAGTAGAAAGTTTATGGGGAGTGTTGCTCACGCAGAGGAGGATAAAAAGGAGTTGGCGAAGGATATTCAAAAACTGGCTCGGTTAGGGGTTCAGTTGGTTCATTCAGCAGAAGGATGGGTAGTAGTCCAAAACAGGTTAGAATCTTCACAGGTGTTAGAGGTTAAGTCAAAGTAGGATGAAGACTCAATTCTACTTATGTTAAAGGAAGCAGTACTAAGGAAAGAGGTGGAAGCTTTCTCCAAATAGGGGAATGGAGTGCTCCATTACCAGTGCAGGTTGTGTGTTCTCGAGGTAGACAATTTGAGGCAGCGGATACTAATGGAAGCTCACAACACCAGATGCTATATTGACCTAGGTGCCACCAATATGTACCATGACCTACGGGATGTCTACTAGTGGAATGGCATAAAGAAGGACATTGCAGAATTCGTGGCTAAGTGTCTAAATTGCCAATAGGTTAAGGTTGAACATTAGGGACCTGGGGGTATGACTTAGGATATTAGCATCCTTACTTGGAAGTGGGAAGAAGTGAACATGGACTTTATTATAGGTGTACCTCATGTTCGCCAATTGTTATAGATCGGATGAATAAGTCAGCACATTTTTTACCAGTTAAAACCATAGATTCAGCAGAGATTATGCTATACTGTACATCCGGAGTTACTCAAATTGCATGGAGTTACATTGTCCATCATTTCAGATAGGGTACATAATTCACCTCACACTTTTGGAAGTCATTTCAGAAAGGACTTCGTACTTAGGTCAAGCTCAGCACAACTTTTCACTCACATACAGATGGTCAGGCTGAATGGACTATTCAGACTTTGGAGATATGTTGAGGGCTTGCGTGATCAATTTCAAGGACAGTTGGGATGATCACCTATCTCTCATCGAGTTTGCATACAACAACACCTACCACTCAAGTCTTTAGATGGCCTCGTTTGAGGCATTATATGGTAGGAGGTGTAAATCTCCTAGTGTGGTTTAAGGTTGGTGAAGCTACCTTAATAGGACCTAATTAATTACATGAGGCTATGTAGAAGGTTTAGCTTATTAGGGAATAGTTTAAAACAGGTCAAAGTCGATAGAAATTGCATACAAATGTAAGGAGAAGGGAGCTAGAGTTTTCTGGGGATGATTGGGTATATTTTAAAATTTCACCTATGAAAAAGCTCAATCCTAGATATGTTGGTCCTTACAGAATCCTGAAATGCATTGGCAATGTGGCCTATGAGTTGGATTTTTCTTTGGAGTTAGCATCATTGCACCCAGTCTTCCACGTGTCCTTGTGAAGAAAGCATCGATGATCGACCTCAGTAGTTCCTCTGGAGAGTGTTGGTGTAAAGGTCAGTCTTTCTTATGAAGAGGTTCCAGTTCAGATCCTAGAACGTTAGGTTCGTAAGCTAAGGAATAAGGAGGTCACTTTATTAAAGGTTTTATGGAGGAACCAGCTAATTGAGGGTGCTACATGGGAAGCAGAAGCAAATATGATGGCTAAATACCCTCACTTATTCCCTTCCAGCTCAGCTTCAGCATCAGGTACTAAATTCTTCCTCGGTACTCTATTCAGTTCCATAACCTTTAGCTCTATTCATGTTTTAATGTGCACCCTAGTTGCAAAAATTTAGTTAGTATGTCTATCTCATTTCGGAGTCTGTCACTCCTTCAGTAATCAGTTTATAATCTTCAGTTCGGGATTGTAGCTCTTTCCCCAATCTTTCATCTTAGTTAGCCTTCATCGAGGATGAATGTTCCTGATGGGGAGATATTGTAACATCCCAAAAGTTTCTTAAATGAAATCCAG
This sequence comes from Datura stramonium, assembly GCA_018107945.1. Classification (NCBI taxonomy): domain Eukaryota; kingdom Viridiplantae; phylum Streptophyta; class Magnoliopsida; order Solanales; family Solanaceae; genus Datura; species Datura stramonium. The sequence goes on from JACEIK010000586.1 coordinate 241,218, forward strand.
ACCTGGAATGAAAAAAAACAAAGAAGAAACTAGAAAATTTTGTCTCATAACGACTCAACCAACGAGTTGTTGTCACTAATAATAATCCGTTGTCTGAGTCATTGTCAGCCCTGCAGTTTTCATTCGTCAAACTAAAGATTGGTACAACAGCCCATTGTTAGAAGTAATGGGTCATTATTCAACCCATTCTTGCAATACCCAGAAACCTGTCAACTCTACCGTCCAAACGACAAGCTAGACGACGAGGCATTGTTTAATAAAATGACTATTCATAGTGAGCCATTAGAGAAAAATCCAAAAAGGGTAGAACTCCCTCCAGTAACAATCGTTGAAAACAATGACCCGTTGTTTCAGATGATGGGTCATTTTGTCTGTCCCTTAGGGGAGATCCAGAAACTAATCAAAATTTCCTCCAGTGACGACAAGTAGTGACAACGACCCATTGTGCCAACCAATGAGTCATCGTGTCATCCATTGTGTGAATTCCAGAAAAGGGAATTTTTAGATCCAGGGCCGACGACTGGTCCTAACAGGTCATGGTCACCACAAATGACTCGTTGTGTGACCCATTGAGTCGTTACGAGCAGTTATCCAGCCTTTTCTCCGGGGGAATCTTTATAACTTTTTTCTCTTTTAGTTCCTAAACTACATCATTTTGGAAATAATTTCAAAGGTTTTATTAGGGTAAACGATTCTTCTTCTTCACTCCCCACTTAGATTTTCAAAGTAACACATGTAAACTCAAGAGCTTCTCTCTAAAGCAAGAGCTAGGGCTTCCAATTCTCATCAAAATTTTACTCCAGAGCTTCTCTCTCAAGAAAGAGCTAGGGCTTCCAATTCTCATTAGAATTTTTGAGCCGCTTCTCTGAGATCGTTTCTCCAGGTATGTGGGATTTAGCGGGGGTATTACTTTCACCCTTGTGTCCTGAAGTTTCAGCAAACCCTAGTCAATCATAAAGTATTTCTAGAAATCACGATCTAGGAATTTTCTTTTGATTGTTGAATTTTTCCCTACATTCTCGATGATGTCAACATTGCTAAGTCAAATACTCATGACAGTAATTTTATCTATATAATATATCTCATTTGAACTTGGACTTGGCATGATTTTTCGTAAAGTGTACTTATAATACTAGAAATGTTCTTAAATAGCATGAAATGTCACAAAGTGTATTTATAAAACTAGAAATGTTCTTAAATAGCATGATATGTCAAATACTTTCTTGTAGCAATGTGTCAATATGGTTTATAATAATTTTCATCATCTCCAGTATTCTCATTCATAGTAATATTGTCAGTACTTAGTATATTCAGTAGTATCAGTTTATCAACAAGTTCATTTGCCTTTAGACTGTCACGACACTTTAAGATAAACTAACTCTGACAAGTCTTGGAACATAGTTTCTTTCAGGTCCTTAGACTCTCAGAACACTTTCAAATAAGTAGTTTTGACTTAGTATTAGACATCAGTTTTGAGCTATTAGTACCTAGCACCGAGCAGGCCGGGGTTCAGTGCACCCAAGTTCCCAAAACTACATGCCACCGTAGGTTATTAGCTCGAATGGGCACCAGATAGTGATTACACAGCTCAGCCACTATACCCTGGCAAGGTACAATGGGCTCTCTCGATGGGGTGCATACATCGAACTCCACATCTAGCTCTTGTGGTTATATGTCGCTTATAGGCTCTCCCACTGTCCAGCAGAGTTAGAGTCCTCAGTTCAGTCCAGTCTATTAGATTTCAGGATATACTTATGACTCTAATTCAGCTTATCAATTCTTACAGTATTCCCATATATGTCAAACTATTTGCAGTATTTCTTATTTCAAATAGAGTCATTGCATGTTATTTCAGTTCAACTTATAAGTCTTTAGTATATGTATGTTTTATTTACATCTCACATACTCAATACATTCTAAGTACTAATCGCATGCTCTATGTGCTATATCATTTTATTATATAGGCTCAGATACCCAACCCCTACATCATATCTAGTTTCTCCCGACGATTTTCAGCATTTGATAGTGGTGAGTCCACACCTTCCGAGGGCTGGAGGTTTCCTCTTCAGCTTTGTTATTTCAGTTTTAGTTTTAGACAATAGAGTTAGTTGGGGGCTTGCCCAGAAACTCATATTTCTAGTGGAGGCTTTCAGAAAGATAGTCAGTTACTATGTCAGTTTGATGTTTTGGTATCAAAAATCATATGTATTCACTTACTCAGATTACTTTGTACTTAGAACCAGTTGTTCCATTATTTCATTTATGTTTTTTCTTAGTTCACTTAGTAATTGAGATCATAGCAGTGTTATACCGTGCCATGAGTTTTCTTGTGGTCACTTGTGATCCTAAGTACCGTGTCGCGTCCAGCGTGTAAACTTGGATCGAGACATAGTATGCGGAGAATAAATACCCTCTTCCTCTAATAGATGACCTATTTGGTCAGTTATAGGGGTAGCGGTGTTCTCCAAGATTGACCAATAATCAAGCTATTATCAACTGTATTCGTGCTAAGGATATTCCTAAGACGACTTTTCAGACTAGGTAAGGACATTATGAGTTCCTAATCATGTTTTTCGAACTCACTAATGCTCCAACAACGTTCATGAGCTTGAATAGTGTTATCTTCAAATCCTATATAGATTCATTTTTAATCATGTTCATTGATGATATCTTGTAAGACTAAACACGAACATGAGAATCATCTGAGGATTATGCTGGGGCTGCTGAAGGAGAAATAGTTGTACGCTAAGTTCACCAAATGTGAATTTTGGCTAGAATTGGTATCTTTTTTGGGACATTTAGTCTCCAAGGAGGGGATTAAGTTGGATTCATGGAAGGTGGAGGTGGTCCAAAATTGGGCTAAGCCTATCATAGTGACAACGATTTAGAGTTTTGTAGGGCTAGCCAGTTACTATCACTGGTTTATGAAGGGATTTGTATCCATTATCTCGGTGTTGACAAGGTTGACTCAGAAGTATGTGCCTTTTCAATGGTCTGAGAAATGTGAAGAGAGTTTTAAGAAGCTCAAAACCCTTCTAACCACGGATCCAATCCCAGCCTTACCGGTGGAAGGTAAAGATTTTGTAGTTTATTGTGATGCCCCACGGTGGGTTGGGTGCTGTGTTAATGCAAGAAGGATAGGTCATTGCTTATGATTTGAGGCAATTGAAGGTGCATGAGAAGAAATACCCCACACATGACCTGGAGTTGGTAGTGGTGGTGTTCACCCTGGAAATTCGGAGGCACTATCCATATGGGGCTCATTGTGAGGTGTTCACAAACTATCGTAACTTGCAGTATGTGTTCTCCTAGAAAGATCTCAATCTGAGATAGAGGATATGTATGGAACTACTTAGGGATTATGATGTGACAATCCTGTATCACCCAAGGAAGGCAAACATAGTGGCCGATTCCTTGAGCCGTAAAGTAGTGAGTATGGGTAGTCTAGCGCGCTTGGAAGCTACTCAACGACTGATGGCCAGAGAAGTCCAGACATTGGAGAACAGTATGATGAGACTTTAATTAATAGAAATAGGCAGAATACTAGACAGAATAGAGGCTAAGTCATCACTGTTAGAAGAGATAAAAGTCAGGAAGATTGAGGATGCGAAGCTGAGTAAGATTCGAGATAAGGTTCTGCTGGGGGAAGCTAAGGAAGTAGTGGTAGATGGCGAAGCAGTCCTGAGGATAAAGGGACATGTGTGTGTTCCCCAGGTTGATGAGCTGATTAAAACCATCCTGGCAGAAGCTCACAACTTGAGGTACTCCATCCATCCTGGGGTTACTAAAATATATTGTGACTTGAAGCGACATTATTGGTGGGGCAGGATAAAGAGGGGCATTTGTTGATTATGTTGCCTAGTGTTTGAGTTATCAGCAGGAGAAGTACAAGCACCGAAATCCTAGGGGAGTATTTAGAGGATGCCCATCCGAGATTGGAAATGGGAGAGGATAGAAATGGACTTCGTGGTTGGTCTTCCAAAGACATTGGGAAAGTGACTCCATTTGGGTCATTGTTGATAGACCGACCAAGTATGCCCACTTCTTACCTATTCAAATAACTTACAATGCTAAGAGACTGGCCAAGCTGTATGTGAAGGAGGTGATTTGGTTGTATGGGGTGCCAGTTTTGATCATGTCAGACAGGGGTACTCAATTCACCTCCAATTTTTAGAGGACTTTTCAGGCAAAATTAGATACCATGTTGGATTTGAGCACAATCTTCCATCTGTAGAAAGAAAGACAGTCTGAAAGGACCATTCAGGTGTTAGAGGACATGCACTGGGCTTATGTGATAGATTTTGGTAGCCATTGGGATAAATTCTTATCTTTGGAGGAGTTTGCTTACAACAATAGTTATCATTCGTGCATTGACATGGCACCATTTGAAGCTTTGTATGGTAGGAAATACAGGTCTCTAATTGGATAGTTCAATGCATTTAAGGTGAGACCTTGGGGCACTGATTTGCTTAAAGAGTCCTTGGAAAAGGTTTCGGTAATTAAAGAACGTCTAGTAGCTTCTCAAAGCAGGCAGAAGCAATATGCAAACAAGAAAGTGAGAGATATGGATTTCATGGAGAGAGCAAGTGTTTCTCAAGGTATCCCCCGTGAAGGGGGTAATATGGTTTTGAAAGCGGGGCAAGCTTAGCCCTACATGCAATGGGCCGTTTGAGATTCTCCGACNCAATGGGCCGTTTGAGATTCTCCGACGTGCGGGGGAAGTAGCTTATAAATTAGCATTGCAGCCAAAATTGTCAGCAATACATCCCACCTTCCATGTTCCATGTTCCATGTTGAAGAAATACCATGGAGATGGGTCATACATAATTAAATGGGACTCGGTGTTGCTGGATAATAATTTGTCCTATGAGGAGGAGCTAGTGGCAATAGTAGATAGAGAGGTCCAAAAGTTGAGATTGAAGGAGATAGCAACGATAAAGGTCCAGTGGAATAATCGTCCCATAGAGAGAGCCACTTTGGAGACCGAGACCAACATGCGAAATAAATACCCTCAATTGTTTGTGGAATCTGGTATGCTCTCTTTCTTGCTTTTGTAGGTCATTCAGGGATGAACGATATTTTAATTGGTATCTGATGTAACAATCCATACATCATTACAAGGGGAGTGAGTTTAGAACACCCTAACCGGCCTTGGTTGAGGATAGAAAGGTGTTATTGTGAGAGATAGTGAAAATTTTAATATTGGGGAGTGGGTTGAGAGCAGGATTGGGACTATTGATTACGGGGGACCGCTGCAGCGGTGAGATTTCTGTTGTACCAAAACCGTCATTACACTATAACGAACTAGGTGAATAGTCGTTTGATCCGCCGTAGCGGAGTCCTGACCGCCATAGCGGGTCCACTGCAGTGGAAAAGTGACCATTGTAGTGGACAAAGGGAATCAGTAAGTGGGTTATTAGTGGGATTTTAGAGGTTATTCCCCATTATTTCCAAATCACGAACTCCCAAGAGCTAGAGGCGATTTTTGATAACGCTCAAACTCACAGTTTCTACTGAACTATGAAGCGGATGTTATCAATAAAGAACCTAATAAAGAGGTTGGGGTCGAACCCATAGGGAATATGAAAGATCTAGAGTAATACTTGTAAGTGAACTTGTTGGTTAGTTACTCCAATTTGGGGGTTTCAAGAAAATAGTAATTAAAACAATGATTAAAATTATGATGTAAATCAAGATTGAAGAATAACTAGGGTTTGTGTTCCCCAAGGGTTCATAACTGCTTTGGGTATGGTTTCTGCTGCTACTTTAGGCTATGCACACGTGATCAATACCAATAGTAACTTATAGAACTGATAACTAGGGTTCATCCAAAATGACTAGTTCATCCTATTGGATGACTATACTCAATCATTAGGTCAGGTCTCATGAGAATTTGATTAACTAATAGTTGCGCCAAATTTAACTATCCTGCAACGACAACTCAAGTTAATGCAATGATCATAATAACCAAGTCTTTGTTGTAATTCTCTTTTTCTAATATCTACCTCTCTAGGCTCAAGCAAGTAACGAATTCAGGCAAGTCTACATTGTAATCGTTAAGAAAGTTTAAGCATGAAGAGAATACAATACAAGCATTTTACATTAGTTTTGAGTCACTTTTATGTATCCCTAGCTCGTTAATACACCATAGTTTCCCACAACCCTAGCTAAAAAAATTAGCTACTCATAATTAAAAAAACTAAAAAAAATAAAAAATTAAACACATAATTCAATGCCCTGATATAGATGAAGGCTTCTTTAATTATATCAGAAAAACCTCCAAGAACAATTGAAAATTTAAGATCGAAAAGAATCCAAGTAAAGGTTGATCACAAGTCAATCAACTCAATTCATGTTTTCCCTTATATCTCTATTGTTTTCACACCTGTCTCTAATGTTCCCTATCGTTCTCTCTGAAAATAAAACAAAAAGGGTATTTATACAGACATAAGAATCCTTTTCCTAAGCTAACAGGGTGATTTTCCATAAGCGCGCCATCCTGAGCCACGATTGATCATACGACCCATGAAGGATTGTACCAGGTGCCTGCTGTCTAAGTCCTTGGCTTGCTGAAATTTGGCTAAGTGTTGGGATTTGGTATGACTCGTACATTCATCCTACGAGTTGTGAGTTGCTTTTGTAGTATGGATCTAAAATTTAATTTTTTCTCTGAGAGTATTCAGGAGTGTTAACGTGTTACAACTCGTACCTTCCAGCCATAACTCATACTGTCTAAAGTTCTGCTTAGCATTGAAAATCCTCTAAAGCTCACAAATGCTCCTGATCTGATTCATACCTTCTGCCACGGTTCGTGATTTCCATCCGTATCAGAGTCTGCCTTTTGTGCAATTCTTTTGAATATTTCCACGACTCCAAGTTATGGCTATTACCGGTGTTGTGCGACTCATTGAAGTTGCAGGTTGATTTCTTCACAATCCAGCCATCTGAATCTTTTCACGGTTCTTAAGCACGTCTCGTGTCATCAATATACGACTTGTATTGGGACTGTGACTTTATCTCATTTTCTGCACTTTCAGGCATCTTTTGCACATTCTTGCTCCAACACTTATTTGTCCTGAAATCAAAGAAAAAAGGTATCACCATATATATATATAAACACACCTAAGTTCATGCTATTTCTGCCAAGTTTTGGCGTCAGAAGTGCTGTAAACTCATAGCACATCAACACCCTCAACTTAAGACTTGTAGATGTCCTCAGGCAGAGAAAGGAAAAAACTAAATACGACGCTAAACTAGAAAATAAACCTAGGGTACTACAGCCAATACCAAACAAAATTTTCACTATAAATTCAACAACTTTTGACCCTTCTTTCGTGAACCAATATCAGCTAATGAACCACAAGCAGCAAAAACATGATAAGTAGGGATCAAGACATGTCAACTAGCTATTATCAGGAAATAAAATCATCACCAATTCTTTTCACACATACCACCTATAAAATTAAACAACCAAACCATGTACCCTCACAGAAAATGAAGTTCCATCTCACAGAAATAGTAACAGATATGGCATGAGACTGAACAAGCGAGACTCTCACTCTCTACAAAGAGTTTCAAGTATTGTATCCTTATACCATAGGCTTGCCCTTATTTCTCTCACTTCAGTTTTCAGATGATTAGATTAGGATCACTATAGGACTTACTGTATGTTGTAATGTAGGCTTTAGGGCTGGACATGATAAATATGGTATCTTTTTAAGTGACTAACCCTTCCTTGGCACTACATACATTGGCTTCATCATTCACCTATTTCACCTTTTTTTGCTTTTCCTTCCTTTTCCTCCCTTTTCCCCTCTTTTGTATGCATTTGTATGAGTGTGGTGTGTTTTCGACCTTTTCAAGCGTTATTTTAATTTTTGAATTTTTCTTTTTCAAAGGATTTTAAACTTTTTCATCTTTTCTCTTTTTCATTTGTCATACCACACCTCATTTTCACCTTTTTCCCTTTTCTCTCCCTTTTCCTCGTTCCCACTATTTATGTACCCTCTTTGTTTGCCCACCCTCAACTTAGGCATTTGCCTATGTTGAGTTTCACAACTCAAGGAAGGACCGGGGCCAAATCAAGTTCATTATAAAAAATGGGCACGTTTCATCAGTTCAATAAAAAGAAAAATTGTTTATTAAATGCTCAAAATTGGGATCAAGGAATCAAATGATTTTGGTAGGGTCATTTAGTCTAAAGTGAGCTCAATGAAAACAACCTGATCATATCCTAATCAACCACCCTTAATCTATGCAAAAACCAACCAGGCAAGTTCTAGATCTTCAACACGGTACTGAACTAAGTATCAAACCTCACTAACTCATAGAACGCTGAATTAACAAAGATTACTCATGATAATACACTAAAATGACATTAAAGATCCACATAAATCATGCATGCAGTCAAAGTACACAGCTAATGCATCAAAATTTTTGAATAGGGTCAATTTTTTCAATAAATTCAAAACTAGTGCACTTTTATTGGTTGGGTACTCCTAAGCTACTTTCTAATTGAATAAAAATCACAAAATAAGAAAATAATATCCTACACATGTCGGTTCTACTATAGATAGCATTATCTTGAGAAAAAGAAACACAACAAGAAAAATCCTCAGACAGATCCAAAAACCTAAAAATTTCAAGTACACCCCCTCCTTTTTTGAAAATTGTGCTTTTTCCCCGAAGCATGAACTACAAGAACAGAGGGAAGGGAACATACTTGTGGCTACTCATACTTCACCATTCATGGGTTGCCACCCATGAAGCGCTTGATTTAACATCCAACACGACGCAGGTGGCTGGTACTCAAAATTCCTTAAGCCACCACTTGGATTGCCTCCCAAGAAGTGCTTGATTTAATGTCACAACACGACGAAGTCTCTTGACTACTCGGACTTTGTCAAGGAACTCAGATTCATCCTCTATTGCTGAGACTACACTGTACTCCTTCAGTTTGCTGCATTGACCGGCAGATATTGAAAATGACCTCTTTTATTCAGTTCAGACATCCAGTTGGCTAGCCTCCACATGCACTAAGTCCCTCTCAGTAGAGAGGAATGATCACCTCAAAATGATGAGGACCTCAATAATCAACCTCACAATCTAGGATCACAAAGTCTGTTGGGAATATGAATCTGTCAACTTTAACAAGCACATCAAAAAGGATCCTCACTGGCTTCTTCTAATTCTGTCAGCTATCAGTAGCTGCATTGTAGTCGGTGTGGGATCCCAAGCCCAACTGCTTGAACTTACAACCAATGGCATCAGATTGATGCTTGCTCCCAGATCTACAAGTGCCCTTGCAGACTCGACATTGCCCAATTGTGCATGTTTTATAGTGAAAGCACCTGGATCTTCCTTCTTCTGGGCCAGGACCCATGTAGCTATGGCACTACAATGATGTACATTATCTACGAGGCTAAAAACTCCACGAGACCTTTTCTTTTCACAAGGTCCATCATGAACTTAGCATATCCCGACATTTTTTTCCAACGCCTCAACCAATGGTATGTTCATAGACAATTGTTTGAGCATTGACAGAATTTCTGAAACTTACCATTCTTAACCTTCTTCTTCATTCTTTGGGAGCGGTGGGTTTGTGGTCTCGAGATAGCCTTGTAAATTTGCGTTATACCTTGTTCAACATCAGACCCTTTTTCACCAGATGGGGCCTCAGGCAACTCAGCATTCTCAGCACCTTCCATCTCAACATCGTTTTTATCATCTTTAACTATGCTCTCTTTCCATTCAACTACAGCCGTAGAGGGGTCACGTGGTCTCATCACTCTAGTCATCATAGCCATGCGTGTATCATTCTTTGGTTCTGGACTTGGTGCTAGGTAGTGTACCCTATGTCTAGGGTTCTGTGATGCTGATAGTTGCCCCAGCTGCTATTCAAGTTTGCTTGATAGTTGTTGTGTGGGGACTCCACTCTATGACCTATAGATCGATATATCACCAAAAAATTTCCTTTAACTGATAATTAGTTGACCTCACCTTTCTCAGCATCTCAGCCATCATGCTCTCTAGCTTTGACTGTCCCAGTCTCCCCTCTCGTGCATTAGGAGGCACATATTCTCTAGCTCGATCATTGCGGTAGTTGTTCCTTCTCTAATCTCCTTCGTGCTCACGACCTCGACTTATTTCTTTGCTTCCCATTTCGATTGTAGTTATATCTGCCAGTTCAAACCTTGGTTTACAGAACCTTGGTGAAAATTGTCTTGTCCCAGACGCTTGGGCGTTGGCTCGGAAGCCCGCCACCTGGCTGTCTAGGAAATTTGTCTCCTCCTCGTATCAGAATGGTTTGCCCCCAGCTCCAGTCCACTGTGTTCACCTTTTTGGCTCCACCACCTCCCATGATGTACTTTGTAAGCAAATCCAATGATATGCGCATATTAGCCAACTCCTAGTCACGTTCTTCCTCATTCCTACATTGGTCTATAGTCAAACCAATAACATATGTACCAGCCGCTGCATCTGCCTCCCGAATATTCCATGCCTTGTTTGTTTTAGTAGCCTTGTCAAGAATAGTAGCAGCTTGCTTGCAGGTGACTCATCAATGCTCCTCCTGCCACTGTGATTGTGCTACAACTTTTTGTCATTGTTCAAAGACCTGTAGAAAATTTTCAACAAACTATCATCTGGAATTTTATGGTTTGGGCACTTTGTCAACTTCTTCTTGAAACTTAGCCAAGTTTCAAGTAGTGCCTCGATTTTAAGTTGTCGAAAATTGTAAATCTCATCGTTGAGCTGCAATATTCTGGAGGGGGGGAAAGAATATCTCTAAGAAGACTTGAGTTCCTCCAGTTGGTTATGGAGTCGTTGGGAAACTCCGATAACCATAAAGTAGCTCCCTGACAAAGAAAAGGGAAAAGTCTTGGTCTGATGGAATCTTGGCTAACTCCGGAGCCTATCGCCTTGTATATTCCCTTAAAGTTCATTAGGTGCAGATTGGCATCATCCGCTGTGTGACCACTAAACACTCCTTCCATGTTTACAATTGAATCATGGTGCTCGTGATGTAAAATTTGGTCCCAGCGGGTAGTGGTGATGGTACAATTGCTCCAGTTGACCCAACTTCATCAATGCATGGGTCGTCATCATCGAAGAATTGAGGGAAAAATCTATGACCTCTATTGCCCCGCCCATGTCGACCAGCGTTAACAACCTCTTTTCTAGCATCCTCCACATCACGAGTGCAGCTTGCCGAGCTAGTTCGGCATGCTTAGCTTCTTCTAGCTATACGGGCATCTATCTATTCCTGGTTTTCCATTATACGCATTGTTCGTTCAATTTCGGGGTTCAACGGAATCGAGGGAGTTTCCACTACTCTGAGTTCTTGGCATTCACCGGGCAACAACCTGTGGGTATCACAAAAAAAAATATAATTAAGGAAATAACTACCAAGTCAAATACAAGAAATTAATCTAGTCTTAGTCATTTTCCCCGGCAATGGAGCCACTTTTAAATAATGCTCAAACTCAGACTTCCTGCTGAAGTATGAAAGGGGCATTGTCAATAAAGAATCCAACAAGAGGGTTGGGGTCGAACCCACAGGGTATATGGTAAGAGCTAGACTAATGTCGGTAAGTGAACTTGTTGGTTAGTTACCCCATTTTGGGTTTCAAGAAAAGTAATAATTAAAACAATGATTGAAATTGATGTAAAATCAATAGTGAAGAATAACTAGGGTTTGTGTTCCCCAAGGGTTCATAACTGCTTCGGGTATACACATGTGATCAATACCAATGCTTACTTGTAGAATTGAAAACTAGGGTTCATCCAAATGACTGGTTCATTCCTGTTGGATGACTATAAGTATTTACACCTCATCAGTTTCTAATATAGACAGTCTATTCATACATTAGTTAAGAGTTTTTAGAGTACAATATGTATGAGAAAGGGCGAGGAAAGATCATTACGAGCACAGAGTCAGGGAACACGGGAAGTCGGACCAGCTGTAAAGGGCAACGTGGCACAGAGCCTCCCTGGTGTGTGGGCTCCGTGGCGGCCCTGGATGCAGGGGCGACAGGGTCCGTGCCATGGACCGTGTCCACCACCCAAATTTTTATATATTTAAGTTGAATCATTTTGGTTTAATTTAAATAAATAGATCCGCGACCAAGTGAAAGCTACGCAAATTTCAGGTGTTCCTCCTTTATTCCACGAAACGCTATCCGAATTCAAATTAACTTCAGGTATTGAGGATTTCAAGGCTACAGGAGCATTACTATGGATTATTTTCATGAAATTCGCTGGGCGAATCGTGACCCCTTGAGCCAAAAGTTGTTGGAATTGTTCCAGAAGCTAGTGTCAATACAATCACAGGATTAAAGTATGCATTTCTCCCTTCTGAACTCTCGGAAAGTTATATGTTTTCGGTCGTGTTTCATTCGGATTTAGTATAGTCAATATTATATTAAAAGTTATTGTTTTTGCCGAATTTAGTAGTGATATTAGCCTCATTCTTCCGATATGCGGTTGTAGTTGAGAAAAAAGGTGGATACGAACTGAAACTCACTAGCTAGTCGGTAATCGAGGTATGTTAAGGCAGTTTCCTTCGGCAAGTTAGTTTCTTTAGCAGATAACTCTGTTTGAATCCCAGTAGAATACCAGAAGCACGTCTATTATGATTAGTTGTTGATATTAGCTAAAATCAATATTCCATGTTAGTTTGGGATGAATTATGCCGTATAGCCTTCATAGTAAACCCCAAGGTTATTAGCTGTGTCGACGCTCACGCCAGAGAGAGATGACGTCGCTCTTACAGAGCGGTATGTCGTCCGCGAGGACAAAGATGGGGTCCCTAGGTCCTCATATGCTGTGGTTGGCTCTATACACCCCCGTCAAGCGCTTGTGCCTGGGGTGTAGTTATAGGAGTCCACTGGACTCAGACGCAGCTACAGTTAGGGGCCGAGCGGGCTCAGTCGCAGACCCAAGGGACTGGTAGAATAACTATAGCTATTAGTCAACCCAGTGTGACCTTGATAGGGTTATATAGATTGGGGGAGTGTACTCACCAGGGCTTATGGGGGCCCCATGTGGTTTATTCTGCACTAGTTGTACCTTCCTGCTTATGGGCGCTAGGTAATGTTTTTTGTTTCTTTAGTTATTAATAAATTAGATAGTAAGAAGCTCTATTATTTAGGTATGATCTATATCCCTTCATTTCAGTTATTCTGTTCTTTCTTTATTTAAGTAATTTACAGTTATCGCCTTACTTATTCAATACATATTGTACTGATGCCCTTTTTGGGGTGCTGCATTACTTGCGGGTACGGATAGACGAGGAGCAGGTTCCTCTTAGCCTCCAGTCAGGATTAGCAGAAGAGTCGGCTCTTTTCTTCCGGAGCTTATAGATAGAAGGTTTACTCTTTTTGATTGTACAGTTTATATGGTAGGTCAGGGGCCCTATCCCGACCATCATATTACTCCTAGAGGTTAGAAGATTATTTCTATTTCCCTGTGGTTAGCTATTATTGGCTGTGTGGGGCTTATATATGTTTTGTACGTGTTGGCCGTGTTGGGCCGTGTTTAGCTAATAGATTAGTGGCCTTGTCGGCCATGGTTAGCTTAGCACTGGTTTTGCTTACAGTCATAACTAGACATCATGGTGGTCTTATCAGCCTGCATAAGATTCCCTATTATTACCTGTTTCTGGTTAGCTGTTTTCCTTTAACAGGTGGCTATAGGCCTTGTCGGCCGAAGGTTGTATTTACAGCCGAGATATAGCCTGTGGTTTTCTTGATTTGGGGAGTAGGCCTGCACCAAGAGTGCAAAGGCCTAGTTAAGTTAGTTCAAATCCTATTAGGGACACCAGGTGCCAGTCATTTCCTCCCAAGGTGAGGTGTGACAATGCTCACTCACGGTCCAGGTCTCATGAGCGATTTCGATTTAACCGTTATTAATTTTTCCCAAATTTAACTATCCTATGATCACAACTCAAGTTAATACAATGATCATCAAGATCAAGGATTTGTTGTAATTCTCTTTTCCTAATCTTTAACTCTCTAGGCTCAAGCAAGTAAGAATTCAGACTGTAAGTCAAACATTGTACACCATTAAAAAATGTTTAAGCATGAAGACAATACAATACAAGCATTTTGCATTGGTTTTCAATCACTTTTGTGTTCACACAACCCTAGCTATGGATGTTTTTAGCCTCTCATAGTTGAAAGGTTACGATATGCATCCATCATTAAACACATAATTCAATACTTACAATCGTACATGAGAATAAAGCTTCTTTAATTATATTAGAAAAACCTCAAGAATAATTGATAAAGATCAAGGAAGAATCCAAGAAAAGATTGATCACAAGTCAATCAACTCAATTCTATGTTTTCCTTTGTATCTCTATATTTTCACGCTTCTCTCACTTCTCTCTAATATTCCCTATGTTCTCTCTAAAAATAAAACATAAAAGGTATTTATACAAACATAAGAATTCTTTTCCTAAGCTAACAGGGTGATTTTCCATAACTGTCGCTGCCTTAGCCACGACTGATCATACGACCTCGTAGGATTGTGCAAGGTCCGTACCTGCTATCCATAAGTCCTTGGCTTGCTGAAATTTGGCTAAGTGTTTGGCATTGGTAAGACTTGTACATACTCCCTACAGTCATGAGTTGCCTTCGTGCTCTGGCTCTGAGAACTCTGATTTTCTCTGAAATTATTCACGAGCATTATGGTACGAATCTTACCTTCCATCCATGGCTCATACTATCGGAAGTTCTCCTTAGCATTGAAAATCCTCGGCTCACCACTGCTCCCGATACGATTCGTACCTTCTTGCACGGTTCGTAGTTCCATCCGTATCAGGAGTCTGCCTTTGTGCAATTCATCTGAATATTTCCATGACTCCAAGTTATGGCTCGTACCAGTGTTGTACGACTCATACTATGAGTCGTAAGTTTCATTCTTACAATCCATCCATCTGAACCTTTTCATGGTTTCCAGTACGGCTTGTACCATCAACATACGGCTCATACTGAGACTGTGACTTTAGCTCATTTTATGCACTTTTTGGGCTTTTGCACATTCTTTCTCAAACTTATTTGTCCTGTAATCAAAGAAAAGTGCCTTAAAAGTGCCTTTTATCCATATAATCACACCTAAGTTCATACTATTTTCTTAGTTTTGAGCGTCGAAAGTGCTGTAAAACTCACATCATAACTACACCCTCAACTTAAGACTTGTAGATGTCCTTAGGCATAGAAAAAAAACTAAACACGACGCTCAACTAGAAAATAAACCTGAGATACTACATCCAATACCAAACAAAATTTGCACTATAAATTCAGCTTGACTTTTTACCCTTCTTCCGTGAACCAATATCAGCTATGTATTACAAAGCAACCACAAAACATGATAAGCAAGGATCAAGGCATGTCAGCTAGCTATTAACAGGAAATCAAGTCATCACCAATGCTTTTCACATAGGCGACTGGTAAAATTAAACACAAACCATGTACCCTCTTAGCTAACGAAGTCTCCTCTCTCACAAATAATAGTAACAAATATGGCATGGGATTGAACAAGCGAGACTTTTACTCTCACAAAGTTTCAGTACTGTGTATCAGATACCATAGGATTGCCCTTATTTCTGTACTCGGTCTGTCAGATGGTCAGATTAGGATCACTATAAGACTTGCTGTGGCTTGGAATGTGAGCTTAGGGATGGACATGACAAATATGAGATCTTTTAAGAAGTGACTAATCCTTCCTTGGCACTACATACATTGGCTTCATCATTCACCTATTTCACCCTTTTTTACTTTTCCTTCCTTTTCCTCCCTTTTCACACTCTTTTGTATACATTTGTATTGAAAAAAAATGTGGAGTGTTACTAAACCTTTTCCAAGCATTATTTTCTTTTTGAATTTTATTTTTCTAAGTTTTCCAACATTTTCATCTTTTTTTTTCTCTTTTCATTTTGTCACACAATACCTCATTTTTCACCTTTTCTCTTTTCTCTCCCTTTTCTCGTTCCCACTATTTATGCACCCCTACTCTATCCACCCTCGACTTAGGCATTTTGCCTATGATTTGAGTTCGCAATATCCAAGGAAGGACAAGGGCCAAAACAAGTTCATTATAAAATTGGACACATTTCATCGGTTAATAAAAAGAAAAATGGTTTTTAAAGGCTCAAAAGTCGGGATCCAGGGAATCATATGATTTTGGTAGGGTCATTTGCAGGCTAAAGTGAGCTCAACAAAAATGGCCTATAATCATATCATCAACCACCCTTAACCTATTCAAAGACCAACCAGGCAAGTTCTAGATCTACAACATAGTACTGAAGTAAGTATCAAACCTCACTCACTCATGGCTCATGACATATATTCACTTTAATATCTGTTTTAGCATGGATTAACAAGATTACTCATGCTAATATACTAAATGACAAAAAAAGATCCACATAAATCATGCATGCAGTTTCAAGTAAATAGCTAATGCATCAAAAGTTTTTAAACAGAGTCAATTTTTTCAATAAATTCAAAACTAGTGCACTTTTATTGGCTATGTACTCCTAAGCTACTTTCTAATTAAACATAAATCACAAATAAAAAAATAATATCTAAACAGCATGCCGGTTCTACTAGATAGCATGCCCGAGGAAAAAGAAACACGGCAAGAAAAACCCTTGGATGAATCCAAAAACCCAAAAATACATGATACAGCCCCCTCCCTTTTTGAAAATTGTGCTTCGTCCCCAGCTACAAGAACAAGAGGAAGGGAACATACCTTTGGCTACTCAACCACAATTCTATATTTCCTCCCATGAAGAGCTTGGTTAAACGACGCAGCATGGTAGAATTGGACCGGTTACTCAGAAATTCACCAAGCCACCACTTGGGTTGCCTCCCCTAAGCTTGTCTGATTTAACATCGCGACATGATGCAAGTCTCTTGACTGCTCAAAGACTTCGTCAAGGAACTCAGATTTATCCTCTGCCAAGACTACACTGTACACCTGCGGTTGCTTTATTGATGGACAGATATTGAAAGTGACCTCTTCTTTATTGAGTCTGAACTTCAGTTGGCCATCCTCCACATCCTATAAGGCCCTACCAGGAGCAAGGAATGGTTTGCTTCCCAAAATGATGGAGACCTCATAATCAATATCGCAATCAAGATCACGAAGTCTGCTGGGAATATTGAATCTCATCAACTGAAAAGCACATAAAACAGGATCCCCACTGGCTTCTTCACAGTTTTGTTGGCCATCGGTAACCCATATTTTGGTCAGTGTAGGGCTCCCAAGCCCAAATTCATAGACAGCCAATGGCATTAGATTGATGCTTGCTCCCAGATCACAAAGTGTCTTTGCGAACTATAAATTTCCAATTGTGCAAGGTATAGTGAAAGCACCTAGATCTTCCTTTTTCTAGGCGAGGACCGGTGTAGCTATGGCACTATAGTGATGTAAATTATCTATAGGCTCTGCTCACATACCTCTTCTTTGTCACGAGGTCCTTCATGAACTTAGCATATCCCGGCATTCGCTCCAACGCCTCAAGCAATGGTATGTTCACAGATAATTATTTGAGCATTGATAAGAATTTTTGGAACTTACCATTCTCTGCCTTCTTCTTCATTCCTTTAGGGACTGGTGGCAGTGGTCTTGGGATAGCCTTGTAAATTTGCGTTGCACCTTGTTCAACTTCGGATCCTTTTTCACCGAGATGGGGCCTCCAGGCAACTCAGCATTCTCAGCACCTTCCATCTCAGCATCGTTTTCATCATACTAGCTACGCTCTTTCTTGTGTTCATCCACAACCAGTAGAGGGGGTCAACTGTGGTCTTACCACTCCTAGTCATCACAATCATGCAGTGGCCATTATTCTTTGGGTTCTCGACTGTGTTGCTAGGTAGTGTACCCTTCTGTCTAGGGTTCAGTGATGCTGACAGTTGCCCCAGCTGTTGTTTGATTTTCTTGATAGCTATTTTGCGCGGGACTCCACTCTCTGACCCATGCTCGATATATCACCAAGAATTCCCTGTAACTGATCATTAGTGGACCTCTCACCTTTTTGCAGCATCTCAGCCATCGTACTTTTTAATAACGACTGTCCATCCTCCCCCTCTCGTGCATTGGGAGGCACATAGTTCTTGTAGAACATGGTTCATGTGGAAGTTGATATCTAGACCTAGGTGAAATTAGTACCACTTAAAAACTGTCTTAAAGGGTTTGAGGAGTAATGTTAAAGAACTAAAGCCAAGGAAACAGAAGTGGTTTGTCATAATAGATAGAAAGTGTGGGTTTTAATTCTCAAAACCCTTGATTTTTGGAAGTAAACTATTGAATTGTCTTAATCTCTTATATTTAGACATTGAACATTCTGAGGCGCGAGAAGAGGAAGGCTCCAGTGGAGTAATCGACATTCGAACCCTCCAAATCCTTGTAGGTTATGGTCTAGACGGAGTTAGAATTTTCATAATGACATGTTTGGGTGAGGAATGATAATGTGTATATTGGTCTCTAGACCTTAAGTGTTTTAAATATTCCTTGTGGAATTCCCCGGTTTTAGTGAACCCTAATGCGATGTGTAATCTATACAATATGGAAGTGATTGTGTATGTCTGTTCATGCTCCTTTAGCAGTTCAATGAGAATAATTTCGAATTATTCAAATGTTTAAGTAATAAGTAAGATGAAGCCTCCTAAAATTCATGTCAATGGATTTAATGATAATATATTGATTATGAGAATGAATATAGATACTATGAATATCCTAAAATGAGTGGCTCGTGCCCGAGGGGAGCATCCGGAAGAGCAGTGATGAGTGAGTGGCTCATTTCTGAGTGGAGCATTAGGAAGAGCATGAGTGGGGGCGTTACTATATCGGTACCGTACATGGACCTATAAGTCCCCTGAAGGTCATGACTTGAAGGGCAAAAATAAGACCTCTGGCATGTGTGTACATCGATGTTTAGTGATTTGAGTGATTACGGTGATGTAATGGAGGCGTGTGCCTGGCATGTCACCATTCATTGTATTAATTGATTTACTGTATGAATGTGAGAATCGGACTGAGTATGTGGGTATCTTACTGAACTGAACTTATGGTCATGTGTTGTCGTATGAATTGTTGAGGTGTTGCAACGAATTGATGGTTGGAATAGTCAGAATTTAAGGGCTTATGATTGAGTTTTGCAATCTTTGTGAATAATTTATTCCATATCTTATGTGGTTATAGTATCAATTATCTAATGATGACTGTGGATAGTGTGGATGATTGTAGTGATTGCAAGTTGTAAGAGTTAGTGAAATGTTGGGTGTGCAATTAGAAGTTGAGCTATTTTGCAAGGAAATACTACTGTAGAGGGACTTGTTCCACTGTGGCAGCAGTCAAGTGACTGCTGCAGCGATAACCCAATCAATGAGCAGGCCAGTTAGCACCTGAGCAGAAGTAATTCCTGAAATATGTATTGTCTATATATGAATGATATTCCGAGCTAATTTCATATTGTTGTTTACGCATATGTATGTTATTATGTATGATCATTGATGATGCCTACTAGTACTGTGTTATGTACTGACGTTATTCCTGTACTTTTTTTTCTGTCACTACCCGAGCTGAGACCCCGGGTCGAAATACAGAATACAGTCATAAATGTCTCCAACTCCAACCCATGGCATGAACATGATAACTAAATATCATCATAAAAAAAAAAAGCTGATAACTAAATTCTAAAATAGTGGAAGTCTGAATAACAAAACATCAATTCAATGGTAACATCATAACACTTAATCTGAAGCTGAATTTACAAGTCTATGTCTGAAAAGCCTCTAACATACTGATGAGCTGATGGGATGACACCCCAACTAACTCACTAGAAGTATAAAACTAAAATAACATAACTCAACTAACTGAAGGTCCTAGAAAGATGAGGACTCACCAACAACAACACTTGGATAAACTTGGAGAGGGCCAGATGCGGTGAGGCGAGTCTAAACGTCTGAACCTGTATCATGAAATGATACAACATAGAGTATACGGTCAATACTTAAAATGTGTTGAGTATTCAAGGTATGTAAAATAGGCTGAGTAAGTAAAAACTGAAATCACGCATATCTAATTCATAACATCATAAGATTCTAGAGTAAAGGTTGCATCTTGATATCTGAAAACATGAATAGACATAAACTGGATCTCATAACTGAATTGAATGACCCAAAGTTGAAACTAAATTTTATGTAAAACTGATAACCTGATCATTGGGTCAAACATGCCGAAAACATAATATCATAACGGATAAAGATGCAAAACTTAAATTATGAGGAACAATGGGAGACTTTTCACCGCAACCGACACTATTATAATAGAGCTTACGTGATACCAACTGTACACTCAAGTGGGAAGAGTCGGCAAAGCCTTGCCTGGGCTAAGGGCGCTACCATGATATTGATATCAAGTTGAAGGCCCAAACAGGACAGGGAATCTCACAAGGAGAGGTCCCAAAAGTAACATGTGAATCCTACGTTGGCATGTAGTTATGACGAGGTTTTCATGAACCTAGCCTGCTCAAATTACTGGGCATTGCTCCCAAAAACATGCGGAGTGCTCTCCATTGTTTTCAACGAAGATAAGCCATCATTTTTCAACAAGAAGCTGATAATGTAATCACATGCATATGTAAGGAAATCTGGATATAGGGAGTCCTAGTTCCAAACATGATAAATATGGATCAAGACTCAAAAACCGCTATGATAAGTTGATTTATAAAACTGTATTGAATGTAGAAAACAAATGCAAATTATATGTTCTTACCTAAACTTAACATACTTGTAATAGACTTAATAGTCAAAAATCATGGGAGTCATATGGATAAATAATAAGCATTCTTTAATTCTAGGTATCTCCTTATACTTGAAAACATAGAGCATAAACTTTACTTTTCATAAAACTTGCATAATTGGACATAATTCTTCTACAAAATTTGAAATCATGAATTTATTATTAATTTGTACACAAAATTTGTCCATGAATCTTAAAAAATCATTTGAAACATGAAGGAAATTGACCCATGAATAAAGCATAAAGTATTTCATAAACTTGAGTTAAAACCACATAGATCAAGCACTTGATTCATGAACTTGAGGATAAATTTGGGCATGAGAGAGAAATAGCTCTCATTCATGGCCCTACATACCTGGATAAACTGAATCTACACCCTTCCTTGAAAGCCTAAGTGATTTGGAGAAGAACTTGGAGAATTTGTAAACTTGATCTTCAATGGGGAAGGCCTTAGTCTTGCATGAATGGGAGAGAATGGGTTAGGATAAATCAACCTGCCCCAAGCCCTCCTAAAGGAGCTTAAAACGACGTAGTTTTGGGCTCAGGAAGCTTTGGAATTATGAAACACCCTTACTAATTCCACAAAGGAAAATTATCACTGCCAGTCAACAAAGGGTCCACGAGCTGTTAGGAGGAGCGACAACTCGTGGCCCTCAATTGTTACACCTTCCTTGGAACTTTTGATTTCCTTCTTCTTGTCATCCTGACCATGGCTCACTCGATGAGTCGTGAAGTGACAGCACGGCTTTGTCCCTTCTCCATCCAGATTCACTGAATCTCAACACTGTTTTTCCTCCTTGCCTAACCAATGGATCGACCCACGACTCATTAGGAGTAGTGATGAATCATCATCTCTTTCATCAACACTGACCAAGAATTTCATCACCTAAAACTGAGCACCTTATAAGGGTTCACTAAACGACCCGTTAGGTCACACCATGAGTCACTCGATGACTCGTTCTATGACTTGTTTTCAAATTTCCTGATTCTCAATTTCAACTCACATGTCTGATCTTAGAGACTTTCCGACTATTACAATATCTTCCCCTTGGGAACATTCATCCTCAAATGTGGGTAAACATACTGAATAGCTGGGGAAAGGAACTACCATCCCAAATACTGAATATCTGAAGCTGAAAACTGTCGAATTGGCTGACTCCGGACTGATATGCATGATTGAACTGAATTCATGAGTCACATATACACATGATTACATAAAGGAGCTGAAAGACATGTACTAAACATGAAGATGAAGTAGAGTACTAAGGAGGAAAGTGATACCTCTATCTGGAACTGAGTTGAAAGGGAAAAGATGCAGGTATTTAGCTTTCATATCTTCTTTGGCTTCCACGTAACTCCTCAGCAAGCTAATTCCTCCACAAAACCTTTACTGAATCGACTTCTTTGTTTCTCAACTTACGAACCTAACGATCAAGGATCTCAACTGGCACCTCCTCATAGCTAAGGTTATCCATCACGCCTCCTCTCCACCGGAACAACCAAAGTCGGATCTCCAATGCATTTCTTTAACAATGATATATGGAAGATCGAATGTACCGAAGCCAACCTTCAATGCAGCTTTAACTCATAGGCCACCTTGACAACATATCTCCCAATCCGGTAAGGACCCACATATCGGGGACTAAGATTCCCTTTCTTTTCAAACCTCATCACCCCTTCATGGGAGATACCCTTGGAAACACCCAATCATCTTCTTCAAAACTCAAGCTCTCTCCGCCTAACATCGGCATATGACTTTTGATGACTCACGAGCTATCTTCAGCCTTCTCCAATAGGCTAAACTTTATCAATAGCCTCATGAACTGAATTTGGTCCTATCAACGTAGCTTCACCTACTTCAAACCAACTAATAGGCGATCTACATCTCTGCCCATAAAAGACCTCAAACAGAGTTATCTGAATACTCAAGTGGTAACTTGTTGTTATAAGCAAACTCAATAAGAGGTAAATGAACATCCCAACTACCATTAAATTCAATCACACATTTTTAAACATACCCTCAAGAGTCTGAATGGTTCGCTTGTCCTGACCATCCTTCTGTAGGTGAAAAGTTGTGCTAAAAGCAGCTTGAGTACCGAGTTCCTTCTGATACGATCTCAGAACTATAAAGGTGAATTAAGTACCTCTACGATATATTGGAAAAGAAGACTCCATCCAACCAAACTAACTCTCGAATGTACAATTTAGCATAGTCCTCAATTGAATCAGTTGTTTTGAC
Source organism: Datura stramonium (assembly GCA_018107945.1). Lineage (NCBI taxonomy): Eukaryota > Viridiplantae > Streptophyta > Magnoliopsida > Solanales > Solanaceae > Datura > Datura stramonium. The sequence continues at coordinate 264,265 of JACEIK010000586.1, forward strand.
TAGTAAGAAATGAGCTGCTTTAGTCAACTTTTCTACAACCACCCAAATAGAGTCATACGGTCGATCCGTACAAGGTAACACTATAATGAAGTCCATATTGATCTCTTCCCACTTCCAAGTGGGGATAATAATGCCTTGCAGCACACCTCCAGGTCTTTGATGCTCCACTTTGCTTTTTTGGCAGCATTGGACATATCACAAGCTCCGCTATGCCCTTCTTCATGCCATTCCACCAATACATAAAATTCCCATAGGTCACGCTACATTTGTTGGCACCTGAATTCCGGATAGAATACCGCAAACCATGTAGACCTCTGTCACGCCTCGAGTCTACACCCTAAGGGTATAACACAGTGTTGAAATCCTACGTGACCTGATGCAACTCCTAGTCTATCATTCACTTGAATTCTGAGTAAACATGCACAATGGAATTTTGAAACAATATCATAAATCATTTATGGCAAGTCCAAAGGCGCAGGTTCAAACATTTGGTGGTTTTATAAATTTGAAAATCATGTCTTTCAGAAAGCCATCTAACTAAGGAGTTGCTGGGACAAGCTCGCAGCTAACTTTAAGTCTAACTGAAACTAATAAATGACCGAAAGAAAGAAATAATGCCCTCAGTTATGAGGACTCATGCTTCAACTGAGATGGAAATGAACTCTTGCGTCTAGCGGTTTTGAGTCTGAGAACCTGCAGCTGTATCATGAAACGATACAACAAAGTATGCATCAATATTTTTGAATGTACTGGTAAGTGGAAGAAATATAACTGAATATAAAGTCTGAACTGAAAATGTCACGCAATGACCAATAGGAAGTAGAATTTGAACTAATGATGTAATCTAAAATGAGTCAAGATAAGCCCTATCTGATGGTCAAAGAAATGTCCTAAGTCTGAAACACTGAGTCTGAGATACTGTACTGAACTGATATAAACTGAAGACTAGAACTGAACTGAGCTACTTATTTACGAAACTGGCTGGACTGACTAATGGGAGAGTCTATAACCGTGCTCTCCACGTAGAGCTAAACATGGAGTCTAATATATACACCCCACCATTAGGTCCCAACCTTTCTAGGGTATAAAGGAATGAATTGACTGATCACAAAATTATGGGGGCCAAACAGGCCAGGTAATACTGTAACCTACACTGGCAACGTAGTTTTGGGAACCTGGGTGCCTTGGAACCACAACAAGCTTAGTGCAAGTTCTACTCCCATTGGAAAACCTAAGCTAAACTACTAAGCTAATAGCTCGAAACTGGTTCCCAAGACTAGTCAGAGATGTATAACTGCATGTACGCTAGAGAGTCTTATCAGACTAGATTCTGAAGCTGGGTTCTAGACTAGTCAAAGTTGCTTGTCTGGAAGCGTACGTAACCGTCTAAGAACAAGCTATAACTGAACTGGGGTCCTGGGGCTGAGTCAGGCTATGGCTATAAATAATAAACCGCCTAATGGACCAAAGACTATACAGCTAAGTCTAATTTTGATAATTGAGAGCACCACTGACACCTCAAAATTAAAGTGAAGTCAAACTGATCAATTGACACTTTACTAAATGATTCTGAAAAGATTATATTTTCTAACTGGCCTGAGCTACTAGAAGTTAATAGAGAACTCATCTTATTCCAACAACTTTGGAAAATTAATAATATGACGAAGTTTCAAGAATTTTAAGGGGTTTCATCCAAAAAGGGAAAAATCATCCTAATCGAGGGAATAATTTCTCACATCTATATAAGATATGAATATCTAGGATACTCAGCCCAAAAATACACTACAAAAACTAAACAACATTTAATACACAACCAATCACTGCTCGAGAATTTAGGGTTGTATAATCACTTGGCAAGAACATCGACAATTAATGTAGGAACAGACGAAAATCATATAAATGATAAGAATGAGAAATAACCAATTGAAACGAATGAAAATCAACTTGAAAATCGTTTGCACTCTCGAAAACCCCAGGGCTAAACTGATAGGAGAATTGTGGAAGAATTTGGGGGACACAAGGGAAGAACAATTCCCTTGTTGAATTCCCACATACCTGACTAAAATTCATCAAGAGAAGAGGACTTGAACTGCTTCAAGAAATGAGAACCCTACGCTTGCTTGAGAGTTTCTGGAGAGGACTTTCGATAAGTTTCCTGAGAATAATCGTGATGAGAATGAGGAAGAACTATCAAACCCTATAATAAGTTTTATTTTACGCTCAAAGGAAACGACATAGTTTAATGCTTAGGAGAGTGAGAGTACTAAATAACCCTTGAAAGTCGCTGGGAAAAACTGTCAGGTGTCCCTAACGGGTGACCTAACGAGTCGTGGTGTCTAAAAACGACTTATGGTCATGCCCTTAAGGTACATTGCCTTGAAACTGCAGTGGGTGACCACGAGCGACTTAACGAGTCCTGGTCACTGGCCAGGACTCGTGGTGACTGGTCATCGACCATACAATCTCACCCCTAGGGAAATTAATAAAAGGCTGGTAACGGGTCACTCAGATCATTCCACTGACGACGACTCATGGTGACCACCCTTCAAGTACACTGCCAACTTTTCAAGTTTCTGGATTTCATCTAACGGCGAATGACAACAGTCGCGACACTTAACCGCGATTCATGAGATCGCTCGTTGAGAACACTGACTTTTCTTAGGCATCCTTCTCCACGAAGTTGACCTAATGAGTCGTTAGGTCCAGTGCGGCTCGTTGGGTGGGTCATTCTGCAATATTTATGCAGTTTCCAGATTTCTAATTTGAGTCTCGAGATATTAATTTTGTGCTTCGAGGGTGTTACAATATCTCCCCTTGGGAAACATTCGTCCTCAAATGTTTTAAAACTCAGACAAAAATAACAATCAAAATCTCCAAATACTACTCATTTAACTCCAAAACTTCCAAAATGACTACCTCCATTTCAAAATACATAACTGAACTGAATTTTACTTATCATATATACATTCGACAACATAAAAGATACTTGAACATCTGAACTGAGTCCTTGAAACTAAGTTGAGTTCTGAGCTCAAAACTAATCTCTCAAGATGTGCTGGAGCCGATAGAGAACAAGTGCGGGTATTTGGGCATCATATCTGCTTCGGCCTCCCACATAGCTCCCTCAACGCTGAATTTCTCCATAAGACTTTGACTGAAGCGATTTCCTTGTTCCTCAGCTTACGCACCTGATAGTCAAGGATCTGGACTGTGCCTATCTTATGAGAGACTATCTTTTATTCCTACGCTGTCCAATGGCACAACTGAGGTTGGATCTCGATGCACTTTGCTTCAAAGTGACACATGGAAGCTCGATGTACAACTGCTAGTTCTGAGGTAACTCTAGTTCACAAGACACATTGCCGATACGCGCAAGATTCTATAAGGTCCCATATACCTTGGAATGAGCTTCCCCTTTTTCCAAACCTTATCACCCTTTTTATGGGTGAAACTTTCAAAAACACTCAATCATTAACTGCAAACTCTAATTCTCTCCTTCGCACATCGGCAATAAGAATTCTGATGGCTCTACAAGGCTATTTTCAACCTTTCTCGAGATGGAGTAAACTTTCTGCATTTGCCTCATGAACCGAGTCTGAAAGCCCTATGAGGTGGCACACCAGAAGTTCAAACCCTTTATAGGAGATCTACCTTCTATCATATAATGTTTCAAATGTAATTTGGATGCTAGAAGGGTAGCTGTTGTTGTAACAGAGCCACATATGAGGCAGATGGTCATCCCAATTACCGTTAAAATCGATCATGCACGCTCTTAGCATATCTTCTAGAGTTTGAATAGTCCACTCAACTTGCCCATCTGTCTACAGGTAAGCATACTTGCTTGACTGAGTGCCAAGTTCCTTCTGAAAAGACTTCCATAAATGGTGAACTGGGTACCCTATTTGAAATAATGGCCAATGGCACCCCATGAAGTCTAACAAGCTCTCGGATATAATGTTTAGCATAGTCCTCAGCTGAATACGCTAGTTTTTGACTCGGCGGAAATGTGTTTGACTTGTCATCCGGTCTACTACTACTTGGGTGGGTATGACAGTCAGGGTGAAACTGTAATGAGGCACATGCATAAAATTCTTCCCACTTCCATGTGGATATGCTGATATCCTGGGTCATACCACCTGGTCCCTGGTGCTCTACCTTAACTTGCTGGCAGTTCAGGCACTTAGCTACAAATTCAACATTCTCTCTTCATGCCTTCACCCAGTAAATATCCACAAATCTCAGTATATTTTGGTAGAACCAGAATTGAATGGTGTATCTCGAGCCATATGCCTCATCGTTGCCTTCTGTCTCTTAACTCAACAACATCCAGCACACACAATCTGCCATAGTAATAGAGCACACCATCTTCCCTCTTAGGAGCCTAACCTCTTCTGGGGACTCTTCCTTGAGTTTAAACAGAACTGGATCTTCATCTTGTCTGGACTTAACTGCTACTACAAAGGAAGAATCAAACCTCTTTGCATTACGCTACCTTCAGCTAAATCCACAAACCACTAACCGGGCTAGCCTTTAAACTTCTTTCACTAGCTCCCTCTTGCCTTCCTCAATGAGCTACACTTCCCATTGACCGCCTACTTAGGGCGTCAGCCACCACGTTGGCCCTGCAGGTGATACAATGCACTCGTGTCATAATCCTTTAGCTGCTCCAACCACCGCCTCTGACGCAGGTTTAGGTCCTTGGGTAGAACACAAACTGAAAGTCTTGTGATCCGTGAATACATCCGCGTGATCCACATACAAGTAGTGTTTCCATATTTTTAACGCAAATACTACCGTTGCCAACTCCAAGTCATGAGTTGGGTAATTCTTTCATGAACTTTGGAGTTGTCTAGAGAATAGGCTATCACTTTGCCCCTTTGCATCAGAATGTCAGGTCTAACTTTGGAAGAGTCACAGTAGCAACTAACACTATCGATCCTTCCACGGCCAAGGTTAACACTGGAGCAGTAGTGAGTTGAGTCTTCAACTCCTGAAAACTCTTCTCACACTCATCCCAACCACTGAAATTTCTACCTTCTTCTGGAGTTAGCTTGGTCAGGAGATGCTATAGAGGAGAAACCTTCCACAAACCATAGTAATAACCCGCTAAGCTCAGAAGCTCCTGATTTCAGTAGGAGAGGTAGGTCTGGGCCAATCCTTCACTGCTGCTATCTTATGAGGATCTATCTGTATTCCTAACCTGAGACCACGTGACCCAAGAAATTCCCGGACTTCAACAAAATTTTCACTTACTGAATTTGCCAGGAAAATAGTTAGGTAGTCTCTAAATGTTGAAAAGAACCTACCCTCAGGTGATTCTCATGCTCTTCCTCATTTTTGGAATATACAGAATGTCATCCCTATAAATACAATGAGGAACATATCCAGATACTGCTTGAAGACTCTGTTCATCAGTCCTGAAGGTTTGCAGGAGCGTTTGTGAGTCCAAAGGACATCACCGCAAACTTGTAGTGATATACAGGATTGAATGTTGAACATGGTATGTCACACTCTCTGACCCTTAACTGATGGTATCCTGACCTGAGATCGATCTTGAAGAAACAAATGGCTCCCTAAGTTGGTCAAGGTTATCAATTCTAGGTAGGGGATCTCCTTGTTCTTGACTATGACATTGTTCAGGTGATGGTAATCCATGCACATTCTGAGGTACCGTCTTTCTTGCGCACGAATAACACTGGGGCACCCCAGGGAGAGATGCTGGGTCTGATAAAGCCCTTCAAGAAGATCTTTTAGCTACTGCTTCAACTCCTTAAGCTCGGCGGAGCCATTCTATAAGGCAGGATGGAGATGGGCTGAGTATCTGGAGGTCTATTCGAAGTCTATTTTCCGATTAGGGGGAACTCCGGGAAGATCCTCAGGAAATACATCTGGGAACTCGCTGACAACTGGAACTGACTGAATGGTTGGGGTCTCCGAGTTTGAGATCGCCCGAGCTGAATAAGATGATATAGACATCCTTTGGAAATTGGTTTCTATGAGCAGGTAGGAAAAAAGCCTACCCTTGGGTGCTGAACTATTTCCCATTCATTCTAAGAACTGGCTCATTAGGAAACTGGAACTTGACAACTCTAGTTCTTCCCAATCAGCTGAGGCATAGCATGTGTGTAACCAATCCATGCGAGAATAAGATCAGAGCTCCAGTGTATGTCACAGCTCTAAGAGATTAGCTGGAATTACTTTGTTCAGGACTGAGACTGGGAAATTTCTATACAATCGACTGGCTCTAACTAGTTCGCCAACTGGGGTGGTGACTGAGAATGAGTTCCTAAGAGGACCTCTGGACTTATATTGGTGACCTTTATATAAAGATGAAAATAGAGATCCTGGATCTAAGAGGGTATATATGTCTAGATGGAAGAGATGTAACATATTAACTACATCAGGTGAGCTTTCCTGATCATGCGGAAGATAAAGCATAAGAAATGATTTTGGCACTGACCGCCATCTGTACCTGAGGTGTTAGCCTGGGCTGGTCGACCGGCTGGAGCTGATGATGTGGTAGATTATGATCGCCCTCGCACTGCTGACGGGCACTCTTTAAGCCGCTTTCCAAGATGTCCCACCCAAAACAGCCCTCTCATCCTTGAAGGCATTCTCCCGGGTGATTCCTACACCAGGACAAGTTGGATGTTTACTCACGATACTGTGGGCTGAGACTAGGTGCCAGATGATCAGATCTCGATCCTGGTAGGAACGAAAGGTTGGCGCACTGGATGAACTAGGTGCTGGGATTCTCTGTTGTTGATGCTGCTGCTGCATGGCCAGCTACTGCTGCTAGACCTCTGATGGCTGAAATCTAACTTTGGCCAGTCCTTTCTTGTTTGTTCTTACGTTCCATATCTTTCAAACTTTTCAACCTCAATCTACTAGGCATACACAATTAGCTGAAGAGGTCTTAGCTATCCTTGATGAGCATTGCCGTCCTGCACTCCTTGAGGACTATAGATTAGATACTCCATTGTAGTTAAACATGCGAGCCCTTGGCTCGAGATACAATCTAAGCATACTTTGATAGTCTGGTAAACTCTAGAGCATATTCCTCCACTTTTCTATTGCCCTGACGCAGATTCATAAATTCCTGCAATACTAGCCTCTCAGCTCTGAGGGGAAAAACCTATCCAGGAAGATGTGTGGAATTCTTCCCACTCCACACTGATCACAGCACCATTGGTCATCCTTCCTTCCACTAGTCATGCCAGACTTGACACTCCTTTCATCGGTGACAGCCAGTGGCACTTTCAGGGAGGAACTGAATCCCATAATTCAGGTGATTTTTTTAATCTCATCTACAAACCCTTGTGGGTCCTCTACCACCTTTGTTCCATGAAAATCTGGAGGGTTCATCCGGTTAAAATATCGCACTCACAGCTACTTTAAGACCAGTTGGTGTTCACTGACACCACTTACTGATTCACTTGGTTGGTGACTGTTTAGGCCAACAATTGAATGGCGCCTGAATTCGACAGCGAGACACTGGATATGCGAGGAGCTGTCAGGCCTGGTGGGGCAGGTCTGTTGGCATTATCGGTCTTCCATAGCTTAGCCACGATTTTGGAGGCATGATTCACTGGGGCTGAAACAGAGCATGAATTAGAAGGGCTTTCTGGAATTGATCTTCGTCATACGATAAAAGAGTATGAACAAAAGAAAGTTTTCCTGTAACATCGTAGACTTCTCTTCATAAGTATGGCGCTTCACACCTGAAAGGACTCTACTCGATGCGGCTTTCCAAACATTCAAGAGTACTCTAAGCCTGAGGGCTCTGATACCAAGTTTGTCTGCCCCGAGTCTACACCTGGGTAACATGGCGCTTGAAGTCTGATGACCCCAAGTCAACCCTTCGTCTATTATTCACTAGGATTCTTTGTAAACATGCACATTGGAACTTTGAAACAATATCATAAAGAATTTATGAAAGGCAAGTCTGAAAACATAAATTCAAACATTTGAATATTCTGCGATAAATCTTAAAATCATGTATATCTGAAAGCCATCTAACTGAGGTTGTTGGGATAATCCCCAGCTAACTCTAAGCATAACTAAACTAATAAATGACATAAATAAAGAAATAACTCCCTCGCATGATTAGGATTCACGCTGGCACCGCTGAATGAGATCTGAACTACGGCGTTCTAAATAGTCTTGATCTGAGAACCTGCAGCTGTATCATGAAATGATGCCCGGCATGAGTATGTCAGTACTTTTGTATATACTGAGTATGGGGAAACATAACTGAATATAAAGTCTGAACTGAAAATGTCACACAATGACCAATAGGTAAGATGAACTAAACTACTGATGTAATGCGAAATGGTCAAGATGACCTATACGATGGTCAAGGACATGCTGTAAATTACGAAAAATGATTCTGAGATACTGTACTAAACTGAGATAAACTGAAGACTAGAACTGAACTGAGATGCTTATTCTGAAACTGGACTGGACTGACTAGTGGGAGAGTCTATAACCGACATATAACCGCGTGTAAAGCTAGACGTGGGAGTCGGATGTATACACCCCACCATTAGGACCCAATATACCTTACCAGGGTATAAGGCATGAACTAAGTGATCACAAAGTATGGATTCCAAATCAGGCCAGGTAGTACTGTAACCTACGTTGGCAACGTAGTTTAGGGGACCTGGGTGAGCTAGAACCCCGACCCACTTGGTGCTAAGTTCTGCTCCACTTCGAAAACCCTAAACTGAACTACTAGTGATGGCTCCGAAATGGTGGTCCAAGACTAGTCGAGACGTATAACTGCATACCTTGAGTCTTATCGGACCAGATTCTGAAAACCTGGGTTTTAGACTGGTCAGAGCTTCTTGTCTGGAAGTGACGTAACCATCTAAGAACAAGTTGTAACTGAACTGGGGTCCTGGGGCTGGTGAGGGCTATATGCTAGAATTTCATGACCGCCTAATGGACCAAGAACTATAATTTGAGTCGATTCGATAGCGAGAGGCACCACTGACACCTCGAAATAATACTGAAGTCAAACTGATCAGTTGACACTTTACTGAATGATTTTGAAAAGATTCTATGTTCTAACCAGTCCTGAGCTACTTAGAAGCTAATAAAGGAACTCATCTTGTTCAGCAACACGAAAAATTAATAATATGACGAAGTTTCAAGAATTTGGAAGGAGTTTCATGCAACAAGGGAAAAATCATCCTCATTGAGAGACAATTTCACACATTATATAAGATAAGGAATTTATAGGATACTCAACCCAAAGAATACACTACAAAAAATACAAAACCGCATTTAATACACAACCAATCACTGCTCAAGAATTTGAAACAATATATAATCACTTAAGCAAGGAACACAAACAATTAATGAAGGAACTGATGAAAATCCTTATGAATGATAAGCATGAACAATGCCAATTGAAACTAATGAAAGCCAACGAGAAAATCTTTTGCTCACTCGAAAAACCAAGATAAGCGATAGGAGAATTGTGGAAGAATTTGGGGGACACAAGGGAAGAACAATTCCCTTGTTAGATTCCCACATACCTGACTAAATTCTCCCAAACAAGAGGAATTGAACTGCAATAGATGAGAGCTTCAACTAGCAGAGTTTCTGGAGAGGACTTCGATATATTTTGTAGAATAATCATTAGAATGAGGGAAGGAACCCATCCAAACCCTCTAATATGTCTGATTTTGCTCAAAACTGACGTAGTTTAAAGCTTCAGAGAATAGAAAATTACTAAATAGCCCTTAGAAATTCGCTGGGAAAACTGTTCGGATGTCCCTAACGGGTGACTTAATGAGTACGTGGTGTCTTAAAATGACTCGTGGTCATACCTGTAAGGTACACTTCTTGGAAACTCCAATGGGTGACCACGAGCGACTTAACGAGTCATGGTCACTGGCCACGACTCTTGGTCACTGGTTGTCGACAACACTATCTCACCCCCAGGTAAATTAGTACAAGGCTGGTAATGGATCACTCAACTAGGTATTTTGGTGGCGAGCTGATGGTGACCACCCATCCAGATTACACTGCCTTCTCCAAGTTTCTGAATTCCCATCTGAGCAACGAGTGACAACGAGTCGTGGGACTGACTACGATTTGTAGGTATCCATTAAGAACACTTTGACTTTTCTTAGGCATCCTTTTCACGGTTGACTGAGTTGTTGGGTCCCTTAACGACTGTTAGGTGGGTTGTTCTGCAACATTTCTGTAGTTTTCCAGATTTCTTGATTTGAGTCACGAATATTAATTTTGAGCTTCTGGGATGTTATAGCCCCATGCAACATCCGCTCTGTAAAGTCATCGAAATACGAAACACATAAACTACTCTAATATGGAAGTACACCATCTCCCCTTTTCGAGAAGACCTCTACCTTCTTATTCTGAACCGCTTTTCAACTTTACTGAAATAGGATCCTCATCTTACGTAAGCTTTAGCATCGTCACTAAAGAGGATTCTGAACCATTCTGATTAACATAATTCACCGAAGATTCTGACCATTCTAAACAATGACACCACCAACCATCAAATCAATAAGGCAAACTCCTAGTCATGCAAGCCGATGCACATCCTTTACCAACTCCTTCTTTCCATCTTCCATATGAAGTACTTTCTCTATGGATAGCCTACTAAGTGCATCCGCCACTACTACATTTGGCCTTTCCCAGATAATACAGGACACTCATATCATAGTCCTTGGCCGACAAGCTCTAACCATCTCCTTTATGTAAATTCAAATCCTTCTGGGTGAACACATGAGTGTAGGCTTTTTGTGGTCCGTAAGCACATCCACATGGAATCCATATAAATAATGCCTCCAAATCTCATCTCTACTAATTCCAGGTCATGTCGGATGGTTATTATGCAGTCTTAAGATACTCCTGATATATATGACTTCCTTGATATCAACACACAGATGAACCTTAGAGGCATGGAATACAACGAATCCATTTGTACCCTCAGGTAGGGTCAATATTGGGGCTGAAGTGAGTCGAGTCTTTAACTCTTGAAAACTGCAGGCATCCGACCATTGAAACTTGACTTTCTTTTGGGTTAACTTAGTCAACGGTGTCGCAATGGATGAAAACCCTTCAACAAACCTCATGTAGTAGCCAGCTAAGGCAGGCTTCTAATATCCGAAGGAATAAGCTTTGGTCTAGGCCAATTATTTACAACTTCTATCTTTTGAGAGTCCATGTACACCCCACTTGACACTACATTGGCCCAAAGTGCTGTTGGAGTCTAACAAAAAGTCCACATTTTCAAAATTTAGCAAACAACTGGTGATCCTTGAGAGTCTGTAACACAAATCTTAAATGAGCGGCATACTCCTCTCGCTCAGTGGCATGGGGATATCATCTATAAACGAAATCACGAATATATCCACGTATGGCTTGAACACCCTGTTCATCAAATCCATAAGTTGTAGGAGCTATTCTAGTTATGTCGAAAGACAGGACTAAAAACTCATAGTGACCATATCGAGTCCTGAAGCATCTTCAGGATGTCACTACCCCCTTTCTGGCTGGTAGTAACCGGACCTGAGGTCAATCTTTGAGAAGCACTTGGCACATGAAGTTGGTCAAACAATTCATTAATTTTGGGGAGGGGATACTTGTTCTTGATTGTAACCTTGTTCAATTGTCGATAGTCAATGCACACATGAAGAAGTCATCCTTCTTAAACGAGGGCTAGTGCACCCACGGGGACTTGCTAAGTCTTATGGAGTCATATCTAAGAAGTCCTTCAACTTCTCTTTCAACTCCTTTAGCTCAGGTAGAGCCATTCTATAAGGAGGAATAGATATAGGCTACGTACTACGGGGAAAAAAAGTCAAATACAGATAATCTCTCCCTCTTTGGAGGGACTCTCAGTAGATCATTTGGGAAAATCTATGGATACTCATATACTATAGGAATAGACTGAAAAGTCAGGGTTTCAGATGCCAGCATCCTTAACCCGAACTAGATGGTAACACAATATGAAAATCATCTTTTTATATGGCTTTAAGGTAGGAAATGAAGCGTCCTATAGGTACAATTGAACTACCCTTCAATTCTAGGACTTGCTCACTCAGAAATTGAAACTCTACCGTACTAGGTATATTTTCACTAAGGCATAACATGCATGCAGCAATCCATGCAAAATATAACATCAAAATCTGTCGTGTCTAACTTTACTAGATCAGTGATGTGTTGTGGATTTACAGCACTATTGACGCTCAAGACTAAGAAAATAGCACGGACTTAGGTGTATTTATCATGGATATGAGGGCACTTTTCCTTTGATTTGGATAGTGGGTGCTGGAACATAAATTTTCAAAAAAAGGAAGCGAAAAGTGTGCGAAAAAAAAAAAAAAAAGGGCAAAAATACGGTCTAGTACGATCATGGGATTGACTTACAAAGTCAAATTGATGGCTGTCATAAATAGAAGCTGAAGCTGGAAGGAATGAATCTATGAGTCTGTCACCAGGGATCGTACCAAGCTTATCACAGTCGTAGTAAGGCAGTCGTGATGAACTCAGAAGAATTGCACAAGGGCTGATTCTCAGTATGAGGAGGATACCATGACCCGTGAGAGCTTGGTATGATTCGTACCATACCTGTCGTGGTGAGCTTGGACAAATTGCAAAGATTTAGAATCAAGCCACAGGAGCTTGGTATGAGTCGAAGGAAGGAGGGACGAATCGTACCTTGGACCAACACTTAGCAAATATAAAATTATGCAAATCAAACCACAAGATGCTGGCACAGACCGTAGGATGCTCCACCTGAGTCATAGGATGATTCGTGACGAGGCTGGCACCGGATATACAAAATCCCGCCCTGCTAACCTAGGAAAGTTCTTAGGTCTATGTAAATGATTTATGTTTTATTTTTCAGGGACATTGAGAAGAATTAGTTTTAGTTGAAAAACATTGTAGTGGATAATTTTACATCTTTGAAAGAAGAGTTGAGTTGGTTCAACCTTGAGTCTTTTCTTGAATTCCTTATTGTTCTTGCTACTTGTTATTCATGATTTTACGGGTTAATTAAAGGAAGCATTTTTCTCAATCATATTTGTAAGTATTTTTTTATGTCTTTAATCATGAAAATAGTTCACATCCTTGAAACTATGAGAAACTAAAACCTCCGTAGCAAGGGTTGTGGGAACCATGGTGGATTAACAAGCTAGGGTTGCAGTGAGTCTAAAACCAATACTAAATGCTTTTGTATTCTCTTCATGATTTAATGATTCTTAGAGGTATACAACGTTAGGAAATTCGCCGAATTCTTTACTTGCTGGTCGAAGAGGTAGAAATTAGAAAAAGAGAATTATAATGGAGCCTTGATCTTGATGATCATGTATTGGCAAGGTTGTGGTCGCAGGATAGTTATATCTACGACCGTCATAACAGTTGGCGTTTGGAACGCTCGCGAGACTTAATTCGAGTAATTGAGTATGATCATTCAATAGGGGATTGGTCGATCGTTCGGATGAACCTAAGTTATCGATTCTGTAAGTAAGTATTGGTGAAGATCACGAGTTTATACCTAAAGCTATTATGAATCCATGGGAACACAAACCCTATTTATCCTTTAATTATTGATTCACAATATAAACATGACAACTGCTTTGTTTTTACTATTGATTATTAGATCCCCCAATTGTGAAGTAACTACCATACAGGTTCGGCTACCAAGCTGTAATCTAGATCTTCCATGTTCCGATGAGATCAACCTTCTAAGTTTGATTTTATTGACAGCTTCCACTTCATACTTCAGTTAGAAGTGTGGTTTTGAGCGTTATCAAGAAGTGGCGCCGTTGCCAGAGTACAGCTGAACTGATATTTGCTTGTATTGACTTTTTGGTAGTTATTTCCTTAATTAGATTTAATTTTTTGTGTTTTTCATACCCACAGGCTGTCCTCAGTGAATGCCAAGCACTTGGATTAGAGGAGACACACTTGTTCCACTAAATCTCGAAATCGAACGAGCACTGCATAGAATGGAAAACCTAAGCAAAGAAAGTAACAGCTGGAAGAAGCTGTCTGGCAAACTAACATTAATGCACTTCAGCAATTTGATGGTGACAGAGATGAGGTGGTAAACGCTTGTCGACATGGGAGGGGCAACCGAGCTCAGAGATTTTCCCCTTAGTTCTTCGATGATGAGGACCCAGATATTGATGAAGTTGGGTCAACTGGAGAAATTTTGCCACTACCACTGCCTCTAGGCCAAATTTGATATTAAGAGCACTATGATTCAATTGTTAAACATGAAGGGCGTGTTCAGTGGCCACACAACGGATGAAGCTAACCTGCATGAACTTCGTAGGAATACGCAAGGCAATACAGGATTTCCAAAATGCAAAGCCGGATGCCGCTCACGACTCTGACTCTTCCCTTTTTCTCTATCAGAGGAAGCTACTTTGTAGACGCGGAGTTGCCCAACGACTCCATAGAAAACTGGAGGGAGCTCAAACATGAGCCTTTTGGAGATTCTTCCTCCGTTAAGGATGTTACAGCTAAAAGATGAGACCTATAATTTTGGACAAATTAAGATGGAGGCACTTCATGAAACTGGATGAGGTTTAAGAAGTTGACTAAGTGCCCGAACATAAAATCAGATAACAATTTGTTTTGAAATATTTTATAGGTCTCTCTATAATAACACCAAAGTTGTAGCAGATACGGTGGCTGGAGGGAGCATTGATGGAGTCACACTTGTGAGAAGCAACAACTATCTGAGGGTGATAAGACAACTTGGGGCCTGGCATGAGGGAGGCTGATGTAAAGGCAGGTACATATGTTGTTGGTTTTGACTGCAGACCAACGAAGGAAGGAAAAGAAAAAGAGCGATCAGGGATTGGCTCACATGCGCACATAATTGGATTTCTTTGACAAAGCATATCATGGGAACGAGAGCGAAAAAGGTAAATGCAGTGGGAACTCAAGGAAGGGAGAAAGGAGCTGATCACTCTAATTTTGAGGAGGAGGCCAGACACAAGATGGCCAAGTGGCGGGTTTTCGAGCCAGCAACTCCAAGCGTTTTGATAAGACAATTGGCGCAAGTTACGGGAAATCAGGGTCGGAACCGATTTAGAGATCAACTTCTAACAGGAATGGGTTCAGATACAGGAGTCGTGGTCATGAGAGAAAGGAAGAATAGAGAAGGAATGATGGATACCAGAATGACCGGGCTGGAGTCTATGTGCCTCCTAACGCTCGAGAAGAGGAGGCCGAGACAGTCAAAGTTGGAGAGCATGATAAGGGTTGAGATACTGAAAAAGGTGAGTCTTCTGATGATCAATTAAAATAAATTCAAAGTGACATCAAGCGTGAATTAGGAACAGATCTGTGCCACTGCCATCAGAAGATAGAACACCAACTTGGGCAAGCTTTGTCAGCATCAATGAACCGTAGGAGAAAAGACCTCCACAAAACACTGTCCAGAATCAAAGAAGCGATGCTCATTTGCATGGCAGTGATGACTAAAGTGGTAAGACCACAGTTGACCCCCGTTCCCTGGTGTAAGTTGAAAGGATGAAAGAAAGCGTGATTGAGAAGAAGAGATGGAGTCTTGAGACACAAAATGCTGAATTGCAGAAGGCCTAAATTAAAAAGAAGGCGACGGTGATCAAGGAGTAACCAGAATTATAAGCTATTCCATAACCACCGCCACCGTTCCCTCAGTGGTTGAAAAAGGCGGACAGCGGTAGTTCAAAGATTCTTCAAATAGCAAGCAACTATCAGTGAACACTGTTGGTCGAAGCACTAGAGAAGATGCCAGGGTATGCAAAATTCATGAAGGACCTGGTAACAAAGAAGAGATCTGTGGCTATGAGCCCAGTTGATTGTTGTCCTCCATTACTTTGTGGTTTCCATAGCAACGAGGGTCTTATCTTAGAAAAGGAAGACCCAAGTGCCTTCACAATACCTTGCACCATTGGTAATGTTGAGTTCGCAAGGGGCACTATATATGATCTGGGAGCTAGCATTAATTTATTACCCTTGGCAGTTTCAAGAAGCTAGGATTTGGAGCCCCCACACCGACTAACATCCGGCTACTGATGGCCGACAGAACAGTAAAGAAGCCAGTGGGCATCTTAGTTGATGTGCTCGTCCAAGGTGACAAGTTCATATTCCCAGCAGACGTCGTGATTTTGGATTGCAAGGTCGATTATGAGGTCCCCATCATTTTGGGGAGACCATTCCTTGCCAGCAGGAGCTCTAGCAGTAGATGTGGAAGCAGGTCCGCTGAAGTTCAGACTAAACAAAGAAGAGGTCACTTTCAATATCTGTCGGGCCATGAAACAATCAAGAAGGAATTTAGTGTGATCTCAGTACTAGAGGATGAGTATGAGTCACTTGACGGAGTGCAGAGTAGTCAAGAGACTTGCGTCGTGCGTGATGTTAAATCCAAGCGCCTCTTAGGAGGCAATCCAATTGGTGGTTTGGTGAAATCTGGGAAACCAGACCACACCGTCATTGTCCGCAACGCGTTAAATTAAGCGCATCTTGGGAGCAAACCCAAGTTATTGAACTAATGTGTGCTTAGTGTGCAAGAAAACAAAAACAGGTGGCTAAAAAATCAAAGAACATGCAAACTCGGTACGACCCACACACACATGATACAGGTCCTACGAGCCGTAGCAACCAAAGGCGTGAAATTCGAGAAGCCAGAAAGCAAAGAAACAAAAGTCAGGCCTACGGTTCATCCCTGAGTTGTACCTCAATTGTACGAGTCGTAGGATTGACTCCTCGTCACCAGGTAAGTTCTTTTTATTAAAGTCATGGGTCGGGGGACAAGTCCTGGGTCCCTCTTACGACTCGTGGCACGAGTCGTGATGGGTCAAAAACACCACTTATACCCGACTCAGCCAAGATTTGTTTGATTGGCCCTAAGCTATTTAAATCAAATCCACCCCTCTCCCACACTAAACACTCAAGCTCACAATGTTAAACTCACTTCCCACAGCACATAACTCATAGCAACAAGAGATCAGAGCAAATGTTTCCTCGTCAAGTTCAACCAGCCCTACATAGTGATACCAAGCCAAACAAAAGCACAATCAAGTAAGTGTTTTACATTGAGGATTCTAATGCTTTGGAAGTGAGCTTAAGGAATCAAAACCCATAAGAATCACTGATTATGCCTTAAAACCAAGTTTTAAAGCAAAAACAAACAAAGGCTTAATACATTGGAGTCGACTGTAAACCCCAATAGACAAATTGTTGAACATTAGCTTGGAACACTTAAATGAGATTTTGGGTAATGACTAGAAAAGGAAGTTTGGTGAGTGTTGGCGGTCTATAGTGACTATACAAGGAAAATCACAGTGCCCAAAAATGTGAAACAAGTACCTACCACTAGTAAAGTCATGAGAATGGGGTCCTGAAAAGGTGCAGCCTTTTCGCTGATGTGATTTAGTACTATGGTGGCCACTAGTATCTCCACCGAGTGAAAAACACGTCAGAAATTTACGCCGACTCAGTGACCGAGCCCACGGTCATGCGATCATTGATCGCGCCTGGGACCACTGATAATAGAGCTGTCGACGACTCAATGCCGGAACTAACGCCATGAGCGCCAGTCATGTCTCGTAGTCTTAGCAGGCACCCTGAAGTACTTTACCAAGTCACTTTGCTGTGGTACAGTGGCAGTGATGACTCTGATGAGATTTACGAACTTCTATATCAGTTTTCTTTTTCAAAAATGAGACAACTAACCTCTTTCTCTTCAGTACAATGGCTTTAAATTGCCAGCTAACCCAAATTAAAGCTTGGAGGAAGCTGAACAATGTCACCAGGTACAGATCTGGTAAGAAGAGCGTACTTTAGTGGGTTTCGAAACATGAAGGAAACAAGGACACTAGGGCCAGGCCTAATGAGCCCAAAGCTTGGAAGCAACCACGGCCACACCCGCTCAAGCTCCCCAGTTTGAAGGAGTTATAAAGAACAACAAAGGCTGAAAATTGGCTCAACACTGAAGAGGACAGAGGAGACTCAAAATGAATGGGAGAGCAGTAGTGAAGAAGTGGAGGAGGCCCTTGATGCACATGGCGAGACCCATCTAGAGAGAAAATAGAACAATGCGGCGGAGAGTGCCGGGTGCCCCGAAATCTATGAACAAGGCATGCCTCTCACCGCCAATGTAAGCCAAGAAGAATTATTCAAGAACAACTGTGGATCCTCACGAATTCTTTGAATCAAGTTGAGGAGATGAAAGCGCATTTTAGCTTCATGGGTTCGAATGGATGGCCAAGACTCTACACAATACACAGATGAAAACGTCAGGGGAGTTCTGCACCAGCTATATGGCCACAATAGAGGTGAAAGCAAAGGAGGGCAAAAGATAAGAATCGGCCTTATATGGAGAGTGTTCTAGTGTTTGAGGTTGAGTAGTAGATGTATCCGAGTGGACCATCTTCTCGAATGTTATATGGACCTCAGTTTAGGCCTACAAGGGTGATGCCAGAATATGACTACAGGGTTGAGGCCATGGAAACAGATCAGACAACTGAATGTGCAGTGACGAAGGCAGCTGAGTAATTATGAGAATAAAGAAGACGTTGAGTGAATACAGGGAAAGAAGATGATGGAGAACTCTTTGAACTTCATAGAAAAGCCTGCTGGACACTAATAGTATGACATCGGTTAGCACCCACATTCCAATGACAACACACTAAGTCTTTGATAGGGCAGATTTGGTGGCATGCCTCATGTCTTATTACCCCTTAATATTCTAAGGATCACAGCTACTAAGACACGAGACCAGGCGGTGGGAGTAAGCTTTTACTATCCATTCCAGGCCTTGTATTCAGTTTATGCAGGGAGGTAAGAGTTCAAGAGGTGATAGAGCAGTTGATTGGGGGCAGAGGATTGCAGACATAGGCCTTATCTAGGACGAGATGAACCCGATAAGAAGATCTAGACTTCATACAGCCATACCAACATCTCAGCCAGCAGGGGAAGCACAGGTGGATGTCCCCACCACACGGGAGCGAGAGAGAGACAACGGCTATAGATGCCCGGTCACCACAGAGCAGCTCAAGAACCTCAGCTGCACCATTGCTTAGCTCACAGACTCTAGCACCAACAAGGAATATCTTGGTACCACAGGACTTCCTTCAGAAGCTGGCCAAGAGATTGACCATGGAAGAAGCACAAAATTCGAGGCCATGATGGAAATGTAAAGCGCATGGGTAAAATCCGAGATAGATGCAGCAGCTCATGCCCTACATGCCCGCATAGACAACTTTGAGAGAAGATTTAACATGAGGATGGCAGAGCAAACAGATACCAGTAGTCTCCATGCGTAGTTGGGAGCTCTTTGTAGCAAAGTAGTTGAGTTGTCATCACGATAATCAACAGTTATATCAGCCTCCACTCTTCGAACGTAGTTGCCGAGCTTGCTGAAGATATTGATTTAGAGGCATATTGGGAGTCATCCACGGCTGCTAAGAAGGGTAAGAAGCGAGCTGCGAGGAGGCCAGGGAGGGAGAGTACAAAGAAGGAAGAAGAGAGAGAAGAAAGAAAGAAAGAAAGCAGGCCAGAATAGAGAGCATGTAGAGTCTTACACCACATATGACCAAGATGCATGAGAGATTTAGAGGAGCAGGAAGCTCCACCACACAGCTCCAGCCCAAGCTTTCCATGGCCATGACCCTTCAGGTGAGCCACATTCAGCCCCAACTACTATAGAGGCTGATTAGCGACCACAATTACTGAGAAGGGAACTACTCCCCTCGTTGTTACACCATTGAGCGCACAAGCCACTATTATGCCGGAGGTACCACCTCCGCATGATGAAAAGGTGCCTAGAGTGCTTACAGGTATGTTCTCTTCCATACATGCTTATAGTTTATGATTCGGACGGAGCTCACTTTTTCAAAAGGGAGAGTTGTACTTGTATTTTTGGAAATTTGTTCATTTGAGGTTTTCTTGCCGTGCTTCTTTTCCCTCGCCATGCTATCATGTATAACCCGCATGTTAAGATTTCTTTTGTGATTTTTGATTAGAAAGTACCTTAGGATTACTCAACCAATAAGTGCACTAGTTTTGATATTTTGAAAGAATAGACCCTATTCAAAATTTTGGCTATGTATTGTAACAACATGTAGATTATTCTTGTTAAGCTATGTATGAACCAGACATGTGAAGCAAAAATAGTTCATGTACCCATAATGTGAGTGAGGTTTTAATATTCATTGCCGTATGTTGTTGAGGATCTAGAACTTGCCTGGTTGGTCTCTACATAGGTTAGGGCGGTTGGTTAGGATATGATCATAGACCATTTTTGTTTTAGCTCACTTTTAGCCTATATTCACAAAGTTTAATGAATCCCTTGATCCCAAGTTTGAGCCTTAATAGACCATATTTCTTTGATTCACCTGTTAACCGTGCCCATTTGTTTATAATGAACCTGTTTTGGCCCTGGTCCTTCCTTGGTTATTGTGAACCTCAACGTAAGCAAAATTCTTAGGTTGAGGGTGGCTAGAATGGCAGTGCATAAATGGGTAAGGATAAATGGTGGGAGCGGGAGAAAGGAAAAGAAAAGAAAAGAAGAGAAAAGAGAAAATATGGTGAAAATGAGGTGTGGTGAGGTGAAAAAGTAAAAGAGCTAAAAATCTTGAGAATCTTGAAAAAGAAAAATTGAAAAGAGCTTGAAGTTGTTGGAAAAATGCAAAAAATCACCTCATCCATGCAAAAATTCATAAAATGGGGTAAAAAGGGAAGAAAGGAAAACGAAAGAGTGAAGGGTGAAATAGGTAAATACTGTAGCCAATGTATGTAGGGCCAAGGAAGGAATAGTCACTCATAAAATCTCTCAGCTTTATCATGTCCATCCCTAAGCCTACATTACAAGCCATATCAAGTCCTATAGTGATCCTAACTTGACCATCTGACTAACCAAAACAGAGAAAATAAGGGCAAGCCTATGGTATCTGATGCATAATACTTGCGAACTTCCTTGTGAGAGTGAGTGCTTCACTTGCCTAGTGCCATGTTGTGTTTGATACTTCATATCTGAGTGGGGACTTCATTTGTGTGAGGGTACATGGGTTATGTTTGCTTTTACCATTGGTCTATGTGAAAAACATCGGTGATGACTTGATTGCCTGTTGATAGATAGATGACATGTCTTAATCCCTGTATATGATGTTTTGATGTTTCTTGTAATGCATTAGCTAATGATGTTCTATGAGGAAGGGTCAATAGAGTGTATATAGAGAGTGCAAAAATTTGTTTGAGTATTGGCTGTAGTATCTTAAGTGTATTTTCTAGTTGAGCATCGTGTTTAGTTTTTCTTTCTCTATGCCTGAGGACATGCAAAAGTCTTAAGTTGAGGGTGTTGATGTGTTGTGGATTTACAACACTATTGACGCTCAAAACTAAGAAAATAGCATGGACTTAGGTGTATTTATGGGGATATGAGGCACTTTTGCTTTGATTTCAGGATAAATGGGTCTGGAGCATAAATTTGCAAAAGGAAGGTAAAAGTGTGAAAAAAGGGCAAAAATGCAGTCCATAGTATGATCCATAGGATGGACCTATGAGTCGTACTAATGGCTGTGATAAGAAGCAGAAGGTTGATGATGGAAGAATGAACCTAAGAGTCTGGCCACGGATCGTACCAAACTTGTACGAATTGTGGGAAGGCAGTCGTGATGAAATCCAGAAGAATTTCACAAGAGGTTGATTCTCAGTATGAGAGGATACCACGACCCGTGAGAGCTTGGTATGAGTCATACCATACCGGTCATGGTGAGCTTCGGACAAATTGCAAAGATTCAGAACAAGCCACGGGAGCCTGGTATGAGTTGTAGGGAGGAGGTACAAATCATACCTTGGCCCGACACTTAGCCAAAAATCAGCTAAGAATCCAAACCACGAGATACTGCTACGGACTGTAGGATGCTCCTACGAGTCATTGGATGATCCATGACAAGGTCGGCACCAGATATGGAAAATCACCCTGTTATCCTAGGAAAAGGATTGTTAGGTCTATATAAATACGTTTTATGTTTTATTTTTCAGGGGGACATTGAGAAGAATTAGTCTTAGTTGAAAAACATTGTAGTAGATTATTTTACATCTTTGAAAGAGAGAATTCAGTTGGTTCAACCTTGTGATCAACCTTTTCTTGAATTCACGTTGTTTTTGCTACATGTTCTTCAAGATTTTGCAGATTAATTAAAGGAAGCATTTTTCTCAATCATATTTGTAAGTATTGTTTTTATGTCTTTAATCATAAACAAACTTCACAACCTTGAAACTATGAGAGGCTAAAACCTCCATAGCTAGGGTTGTGGGAACCATGGTGGATTAACAAGCTAGGGTTGCCCAAAGTGATTCTAAAATCGATACTAATTACTTATATTGTATTCTCTTTATTCATTAGTGATTCTTACCAGTGCACAACGTTAGGAAGTGCCCAAATTCTTTACTTTCTTTGGTCGAAGAGGTAGAGATTAGGAAAAGAGAATTGCAACGGAGCCTTGATCTTGATGATCATTGTATTAACTCGAGATGTGGTCGCAGGATAGTTATATCTGGAACTTGGTGATAACGGTTAGTTTTGAAATACTCATGAGACATGGTTGAGTAATTGAGTATAGTAATTTAATTGGGATTGGTCGATCATTTGAACGAATCTAAGTTATCAGTTCTGTAAGTAAGTATTGGTGAAGAGCACAAGTGTATACCTAAAGCTGTTATGAATCCATGGGGAACACAAACCCTAGTTATCCTTTAATTATTGATTCAAAACTATACACTTGAAAGCTTCTTTGTTTTTACTATTGATTATTATTAGAATCCCCCCAATTTTGAAGTAACTACCATAAAAGTTCATCTACCGGTTGTAATCTAGATCTTCCATATTTCCTGTGGGAGAGACCCCAACCCCTAAGTTGGGTTCCTTATTGACAACGTCCGCTTCATACATCAGTTAGAAATGTGGTTTGAGCGTTATCAATCAGCTGAGGTGACTTTCTAAAGGATTGTGACAGTGAAATTTCTGTATAGCCGTCGAGCTATGACCGAGTCATCGATTATAACAAAGACTAAGAAGTATTCTGATGGGATTTTAGGGATTACTCCAAAAGTAATAGAAACATAGGTCACACAAAAGACTAGGTAGCCCCGAGATCTAATAATGTATAAACATTAAGATGGAATACTCGTAACATACCAGTGACCACGTCTGTAGAGACCTCCTACTCCTGTCGTGATGAGAGGGCATAAAACCTATTCTGACGCTAACCACCACCTGCACTAGTAGATGCACCCTGCTGAGATGAGCATGCTGGTGAAGCTGCTAAACTAGTAATTGGGTCATGGTCTCTACCATGGCCCTATCTGGCCGCTAGAGAATCTCTGAGCATGTAGCTGGGCTTCCCACACCTAAAACATGCCCCTGAACCTTCTAAGAACTATCCGGTGTGCCTCTTACTGCACCTGTTACAAATAGGAATACTAGGCTCTACTGACCTTCTCCCTTGACCTTTAGAGCCTGATGTCTTTCCTCTTCAATTGCGCCTAGACCTGGATGACACACTGGCTAAAGAGAACACTGGGGATGATGATCGGTGGTGGGACTGCTGACGATGTCCCCACCAGACCTCTTCTAGAAAACCTAAAACTGTCTGTCCTGGCCCTCTTAGCCTCTCTTTCCTTCTCCCTCATCTGCATTGCCTCCATCTGCTGGGCATACAAGGCCAATCGAGAAAAGTCAATATCTTGATAAAGAATAATGGTCCTGCAATCCTTGACCAAGTAATCTGGTACTCCATTCACAAATCTTCTCACCCGAGCGCTCTGATCAGCCACCATCTCCGGCGTATAGTTAGACAACTGGGTGAACTCTAGAGCATACTCCTGGATGGTCATGTTGTTTTGTCTCAAATTCACGAACTTGGCTACCTTGATTTCCCTCATCTCCTGGGGAAAGAATTTGTCTAAAAATATGGTGAAACTCATCCCAACTAATGGGACCCGCTCCAACTCCTCGATATCCTTCCACTGCCTATACCAAATATGACAGATTCCTTTCAACTAATAGGAGGCTAAGTCTGCACACTCCTCTCCTGTCACTCCCATAATCTGGGTGATCTTATGGATCTCCTCTATTAACTCGTGTGGGTCCTCCTCCACTCTCGTTCCAAGAAACTCAAGGGGATTCATCTTGAGGAAATCTCGAACTCTAGCCACCGCTATGTTCCCATTCTGGGAACATGAGCCACTTCTTGCTGATTGATCTTAGTAGTCAATGCTCGTGCCAACATATTAATGGCTACCCTAAACTCAGCATGGGAAATCTACTAGGGCACGAAATACGCTAGGGCTAGTGGGGCTTGTGGTGCCCATCTCCACAGCCGTCCTCATGGCCATTTCCATTCTCATTCCTTCTTCCATTCATACTATGTGGAGGCATGATTCTGCAAATGCATGAAGCTAGTGTTAGAGGATATCGAGATAGTTAAACTCAAGAACGGGATAGAGTCATGAAAGAAGGGAAGTTTCCTAAAATGTTTCGTAGCCTCTTAATCATATGTGTGGAGTACTTCACACCCATGAAAAAGACTCTACTTAACGTAGCTTTCAGATAACCTAGGACACTTTAAAACCTAAGGCTCTGATAGCATATTTGTCACGACCCGAATTGAGACCTTGGATCGAGACACAAAATCTAGAACCATAAATGGTTCCAAGTCAACCCCTGGCATGAACATGATAAATAAAGATCATCATTAACAATGATAATAACTAAATTCTGAAATAACGGAAGTGTGAATAGTAAAACATTTATCCAACGGTAATATCATAACACTGAATTCGAAGCTGAATATACAGTTTATGTTTGAAAAGCCTCTAACATACTGACGAGCTGATGGGATAACACCCCAACTAACTCACTAGAAGTCTGAAACTGAAATTACATAACTCAACTAACTAAAGGTCCTATAAGGATGAGGACTCACAAACAATAGTACTTGGATAAACTCAGGAGACTAGCTAACGGTGAGACTATGTCTGAACGCCTAAACCTATATCATAAAAAGATACAACATAGAGTATACGACTGGTACTTGAAATTTTCTGGGTATGCAAGGTAAGTAAAACATGCTAAGTAAGTAAAAATTGAAATCATGCATATCATAAATCATAACATCATAAGATTATGAGAATACAAGCTGCATGCTGATATCTGAAAACATAAATAGACATAAACTGGATCTCATAATAGAATGGAATGACCCAAGCTAAAACTAAAATTTTAAGTAAAACTGATAACCTGATCATTGGGTCAAACCTGCTAAAAATATAATATTATAACTGATAAAAATGCATAATTGAAATCATGAGGAACAATGTGAGACTTGTCATATAACAACCACTATCACGATAAAGCTTACGCAATTCCAACTATTATACTCAAGTGAGCAGAGTCTTCCAAAGCCTTGACAGGGCTAAGGGCGCTACCATAATATCGATTTCAAGCTAAAGGCCCAATTGGGGCAGGGGATGCTCACAAGGGAGGTGTCAAAGTAAAATGTGAAATTCTACATTGACACGTAGTTCTGAGACATGGCATGAACCCCTACCATGCTCGAGCTAGATACTTCTCCCAAAACACATGCAAAGTGCTCTCCATTGATTTTCAATAAAGCTGATAATGTAGTCACATGCATAATTTGAAATCTGGATATGGGGTGTCCTGACTCCAAAAATACCATAAGCTTAATATGAGAGTCTAGACTCCAAAATCATATGGTAAGTTGATTTATAAAGCTGTATTGAATCATGAAAACATGCTTAAATTATATGGGCTTTCCCAAACTTAACAAACTTAAAATAGACTTGATAGTCAAAAATATGATGTCATGCATGGATAAATCATACACATTCCTTAATGTTAGATATCTCCTCATACTTGAAAACACAGAGCATAAACTTGACTTTTCATGAAACTTGCATAATTGGACATAATTCTTCTAAAACTGGAAACATGAATTTATAATTAATTTTTACATAAAATCTACCTATGAATCATAAAACATCATTTGAAATATGAAGGAAATTGACCGATGAATAAATTATAAAGAATTTCATAAACTTGAGTTAAAACCACATACGATCAAACACTTGAATTCATAAAATTGAGGAGAAATTTGGACATGAGAGTGAAAGGAAACTCTCATTCATGGTCCTACATACCTGGGTAAAGTTAATCTACACCCTTGTTTAAAAGCTCAAGATATTTGAAGAAGAACTTGGATAATTTCTAAGTTTGATCTTCAATGGAAGGCCTTAGTCTTGCATGTATGGGAGGGAATAGGTTAGGATAGGATAAACCCTCTTAAAACCCTTCTAACAGAGTTAAAACATACATAGTTTAGGGCTTAGGATCTTAGTAATTAAAAAAATCACCCTTACTAATTTCGTAGGATAATTAACACTGCCAGTCCCAACGAAGGAAATCACGAGTCGTTAGGAGGAGCGACGATTCATGGGCCTCTCTCATTACCTTCATTGGAACTTCTGGTTTCCTTATTCTTGTCATCCTGACCATGGCTCAGTCGATGAGTTGTGAAGTGACCTCATGAGTTGTCCTTTCATCCATCCAGTTCGCTGAATCTCAACACTATTTTTCCTCCTAGCCCAACCAACGAGTTGACCCATGACTCATGGGGAGTAAAAATTACTCGTCATCTCTTCTATTGCCACTGACCAAGAATGTCATCACCTCAAAATGGGCACCTCCTAAAGGGTCACTAAATGACTCATTAGGTCACACCACGAGTTATTGGACAACTCCTTCTGTGACCTGGTGCAAAATTTCCTGATCTCTTGAATTCATGAGTCTGATCTTAGGAATTTGTAGGGTATTACATTTTCTGAGTGCAAAATTTGATCCCAGAAGCTCATCTCGACCTCACCTCTAGAGCAGCAACAAACTAAAGGAAAGGTGAGCGATACCAGATGTGCAGTTTTATTCCTCCTCCACATGTCTCTTGTCCAGACATTAATAGTTTTTATTCACTTCTATCATGTTACAATCCTGGACAATGTTAGATAGACGTCTTCATGTGCAATGACAATCAGATTCTGGGAGTATTTAACTGTGGGTTGTTATTATTTTCTTTTTGTTTGGTGATGCTTCGTTATTTATACTTAATTGTTTTTTGTCTTTCTGAATGTCAATGGTTTGGGGTAAAGAGCGGAGAAATATGGTTCCCCCACAGGGGGGTTTAGTGTGGATACCAATGACTGTAATTTGGGTCGTGAAAACTTTGCATTGAACCTCCACTTACTAAAATAGTAATCTTTACTCCAAAGTCATAAGTGGTCTTAGACTTGAACTATGATTTCTTAGGAAAATAAAGTATCATTGCTTACATATAATAATCAAGGTGTTGACATAAACTTTAATATCAAGCACATTGCGGTCTGGTGCTATCCTGGTTATCATGAATTCTTTGGAGAACAAACCTCAATCTCATAGAAAGCGGTCTACTTTCACATTCACAGTGGTGAGATATGTCAAGGATGCTCCTGTAATTTTGACACCCCACTCATACGAGATACGTACATTCATTAAGAGGTTTTTTTAAACTCAACCTCCATAAATCATTAAAGAAAAAATGCACTCACATCGTAAAAAAGGGAGTAAAATAAATATAATAGTGCATTTCACAACAAGTCATCATATGATTCGTTTTCCCATTGAACTTAGTTATAGGATCTCTATTCCCCAAGTTGGGTTTCCTCATATATGACTCAGAAATTTTTAGGGTTCAATCCATCCCCCTCAATGTGCTTCAGACCCTTTATCTTTTCAAGGTATTGGTTCGTTCATCTATAAGATTATCCCAAGATTTGACACAATCGTTATGGTATCACTTGTCAAATATGATCTCACAATGAAATATTTTTTCTCATCGTCTGAATTTACTGTTATAATAACTATTTTTTACTCTGCTAATAATATTAATGTTATCACAATAAATCAACATTAGAGAAATTGGTTACTAATTAAGATATCTGAGATAATAAATTTCTCAATCAATTCTCTTCTTTACTAGTTGAAGTTGGAGCAACAAACTCAACCTCAATGGTAGAGTTAGAAATAATTTTTTCCCCAATAAATATCACCAAGTTTTTCTCGGCTGCATCAGAAAAATCTTTGAGTACAGCAGGATATATATTTTTATAAAACAAGTCATAAGCTTTCATACCAAGTAAATATATTTGACTTGATTATGCCTGCTAAATACTTCTTACACAATATCATACCAAGTGAAATCGGTCACATATCTCATACTTCAAGCATAC
>JACEIK010000586.1:383878-400638 GCA_018107945.1 Datura stramonium
CATATGCATACTACCATCCTTCTTCTTTACAAATAATATCGGGGCATCCTACGGTGACACACTCAGTCTAATGAATCCTTTACTGAGAAACTCCTGAAATAGCTCCTTGAGTTGTCTTAACTCAACAGGCGCCATTCGATATGGAGGAATAGAAATGGGTCTAGTACCTGGTTCCAGATCTATACAGAAATCTATGTTATGGTCCAGCAGCATGCCGTGCAAATCTGTAGGAAACACCTTTAAGAACTCACAAATAATCGGGACGACTCTATAGGAAGGACCCTCTAAACTAGTATCCCTAATATACACTAGATACGCTGAACAACCCCACTCTATCAACTTAAGGGCACAAATATAAGAAATAAGTTTCTTAGGAGCAGGGCTCAATTCCCTTTCAACTCCAACCTAGATGACTCTGGACCCGATATAGTGACGTTCTTAGCATAGCAATCTAGAATGCCATGGTAAGGGGAATATTAGCTCATTGAAAAAATTATATCAAAATCCACTATGTCTAAGATCACTAAGTCTGCCAGAGTGTCAAATCCCATGAAATCAACAATGCAATAACGAACAATCTTATATACTAACACAGAATCCCCAAAAGGAGTAGACACATGGATAGGAGTATTAAGCACATCATACACAAGATCTAGACCCAAAGCAAAACAAGCAGACACATAAGAAAATGTAGATACCTCGTCAAACAATGCAATAGCAATTTTGTCTTAGACAAAGATAGTACCTATAATGACAGCATATAAAGCCTCTACTTCGGGCCTACCAGGAAAAGCATAAAAGTGGGCCTGGTTACTAGCCTGAGAACTTCCTCGGTTGGGTTATGTCACCCCTCTACCTACTTTGGTGCCACTCCTACCCACCTAAGCATGTCCTATATCCTTCTGAACACCACCTCTAATGGCTGGTTGACCACCTCGTCCCAGCTGCGAATGATCTAGTCTGAATTAACTACCTCCCTTCCCAGCTGGAGCGGGAGCTCGAGGAGCTGGGTAGAGAACAATCTTCCCTCCCTGTCTGAACCTAGGGCACTACCTGCGGATGTGGCCATACTCACCACACTCATAACAAACCTTCTCAGTAACTGATCTCTGAACGGGAACAGAGGAAATAGGGTGAGCTTCAATGTCAGAATGAACAATCTGTTTACCCCCGACTGCACCTAACGGTCAGAGCTGTCCCTGGCAGACTTATGGCTGACACTTGTATTGTGGACTGAACAGTGCACCCAGAGAAACCCTGTGGTGCCAGAACTTTAGCATAAGAACCAATGAAATAACTCACTCTCCGAGCCTTCTTCTCAGCATTTCTTGCATAACCCTTCTTCCTCACCCCTTTAACTGACTTTACATACTCTACCATCTCCTGAAAGGTCTTACCTAAGGAGACCAATTGTAGAGATGATACCTAGAGACCCACATTCAGGCCTTAAACAAACTGTTGATCCTTTCCTCCTCGGTGGGCAGTAACAGTAGAGCATATCTGGATAGTGAGTGAAATCGAGCCTCGTATGCAGCAACAAATGAGCTCCCCTGCTCAATGGTGGTGAATTCATCCCATCTCCTATCCCTCAGAGTGAAGGGAACATATTTCTCTAGAAACGTAGAGTATAATTGGGTCCATGTCAATGGGGGTGACCCCGCTGTGATGCCGCTGATAACCAACGAATGGCAAGTTCTTTTCCTTGTGTGGATCCTATTTCAATGGGAACTTGATGAGTCTATCCACCTACACATCGTTCTTTTACTATTATACTGGGAGTTAGTCCACGTATTTCTTGACATAAAATGGATGTCGGCATTCCGCAAATGCTCTCCACCAGAGCTTAGCATCCCCCATCAACTGAAAGGTAACGAACTCTACTCCGTACCTCTATATTGCCCCCATCTTGTGGAGCCTCTCATGACAATCGATAATGAACTCCTAGGAATCCTCCACCTCTATACCTTAGAAAGTAGGAGGCTTTATCTTGGTGCACCTCCAGAACAAATGCTCCTCCTATGTCATCATCGTTCCTGCCACCAGCCTCGGAAACATAACAACCTCAGACATGTCATCAATATGCGGAGCCACAGCAGCTGCATGTTGTATCCCCGGCTGCTACTGTGCTAGTGTTACTGGTGCTGCATCAATGCCCACAAGACCGCTCAGAAGGTTGAGGAACCAAGATAGATCCTTAGAGGATGCTGGCGTGGCAGGAGCTTCTCCTTGCGTCGGGACCTCAACCCCAAAAACCACCCACTCCTGCATTGCTGGTGCACGGGATATGCAGACCTCTCCTCGACTAGAGCAGGAGCAAGAGCCCCTCCTCTAGCGGCAGCGAGTCTCCGTCCATGACCTCTGCCCCTTCCTCTACCGCAAACTACAACCGCAACTACTTGCTCAAGTGCTGCATCCTTATTGCCATTGGCGCGTGTTCTCACCATCTTGGAAATAAAGAAGAGCAAGTTGTTAGATACAAATTTGTATCATTAGATACAAAATTGGAATCAAGTAATCGTACGAGAGAAAAGAAGGAAGGAGTTTTCTAAAGTCCTATAGCCTCTCAATGATAAGTTACGAACGTCTCTGCATCGATCCGCGAGACTCTACTTGACCTGTCTTAGTGTAATAAGATAAACGAACCTAGAGCTCTGATACCAACTTTATCACGATCCAGTTGGCTGTGATTGGCACCCATAGTAATCCCCCAGTAGGCGAACCAACAATTCCCAAACGTTACCCTGAAATTGATCATTCATAATAAAACTTTAACGAAAATAAAATAAACTAGATTAATTATCAAGAGCAATCAATTTCAAACAAACTTCAAAATGAAGCCTAAGACCTGATTGTCATTGCACTTTGATATCAATCTACAGTTCTAGAATTATTCAGCTAACATAACAACAAAGAAAAAGGAAGAAGCTATAATGTTTGGATGAAGAACATGTTCTAAAGGAAAGTGAATCAACCCATTTTGCACCGCTCACCTTTCGATAGACTGTTGCAATTAAAGATGGAGACAAGAGGTGCATCATGGATCGAATTCTTCCCTCAGAAAAGAAGTGCAAGCGTAGGGTTAGTACAAAATATGGTACTGGTAGGCATCATTGGCCAACCCTAAATAATAACAGATATACATAGTAATAACAACACAAAACCAGTCTTCAACATAAAAAGAACATACAGAATGTTTTCAGACACACTAGATCTACTCGGGGAACAACCGTCCTGCTCACTCGATTAGGTCGTTCGC
This sequence comes from Datura stramonium, assembly GCA_018107945.1. NCBI lineage: Eukaryota > Viridiplantae > Streptophyta > Magnoliopsida > Solanales > Solanaceae > Datura > Datura stramonium. The sequence continues at coordinate 387,135 of JACEIK010000586.1, forward strand.
TGCAACGGTCACTTGACCACTACAATGGTCTTGTCGTAGCGGAAAGGATTCCACTGCAGTGGTACTTCTCTAAGGCAGTAGCTCGACTATGTTGTACTTTCCCGGTTCTTCAGCCCACAATTTCATTATTCACATATTCCACCAATATCTCTCAGATAAGCACACTTACGGAAAACAAATAACATCACCAAGTATCACTCACGAGTTCAACCGGAATTACAACAAAATCCACTCATCAAGTTTCGACATTGTGACAAGTCACAATTAGATCTAGAGACATGTTCTTCATTATCAACATCACATAACATAACCATAATAAACACTACTTCTTAGCACATTATTCATACACTATGTTTGCATATAATGATAACATAACAAAATAGCGTACATAACATGAAAACTAAAGGTGACATGATGGGCAGACGCCTCCGCCATGTCACCATAAACACTCAACCACACAATCAGTGTACGCACATACCATAGGGTCTTGTCTCTGTCCTTCCAGTCATGAACTGCAGGGGACTCTAGAAATTCATGTACTATATCGATGTGGTACCCACTCCCATTCATATGCTCGTCTAGATGCTCCCCTTGGACATGAGCTACTTTATAATAATATTCGCTCGCCCGGATACTCCCTAGGGCTCGAGCCTCTCTTTTCAGAAAAATAGTTAATATTTAGCCATTATCATTCTTTAATCACAACAAGGTGCATTATATAATAAAAATCATATATACATATTAATTCATCGGAGTCTATGCTCCATTTCTTCACTTGCTTAAATACAACACTAAGTTCACATGATAGATTCATAGCACTAGTTTCATTACACACTTCCATATGATCTCAACAACAGATTATATTCACCTCATATCAACATGATAATTTCCATTTATTCACATAAAGTGCTCATAACAAGGAATGTCCGAAGACCAATCACATATAGTCATTACATAAGCATATAAGCCATTACTCAAAGTCTAACCCTCTAACCTTTACGTGCCTCGATTTCGAACTCGAAGAGTCAATTACTCCATTTGATCCTTGCCCTTTCTCATAGCCTTGGAGTGCTCGTAATCTACAACAAATAAAGAATAATTTATTACTACATTTCGAAATAAGGGTTTTAGAAGATCATACCCTCCCCTTCAGGGCACTCATGAAAGTGAACCCCAATTACTAAGTTCTAGGTCCCACTTCTCGCATAATCCTTATTCTCGACAAAAACACACCACAGTCTTCCCATATTTCATCCCTAGCTTAACAATCAAGGGTCTTCTCCCTCCCAAATTTCCACCATTAAAGGCCTATAAGGATTCTAGAATCAACATTACTCATGTAGAGATAAACAATCGAAAAGTCTTACCTTGGTGAAGAGTTTCACTCCTCTGGAGGGTTTTTCCCTTCTTTAGACCTCTTGATCGTGACCCGTAATTCCCACTTAAAACTCACTTTCTAATTTCCGTCATCCACTGTAGTGGTCAAAATTTCGCTGCAGCGGCAATAGTGTCATTGCGGCAGTTCCAACAGTTACATCCCAAATTCGCCACGACAGAACATCGACCATCACCATGGTCTTCCTGCAGCATTCTGCTGAACCAATAACTACCCTAAATTCAGCAGTTTCACACTTATAAAATTTTTAGAGCCCTTTCTATTCCTTCCCTAGCCAGTTCTAGTGTTCTAAGCCCTTAACCATCCCGTAACGACGTCCGAATCGTTACAGTAATAAATATGATATATTATGAAATAATACCTAACGACAATCCAAACACCGTGTTAGTATATACAATGAATTAGTCAATTTAATCTTAACTGTTAAAATTAGAAAGAGAATATGCATTACTTAATCAGGTTAAACGATAAATGTGAACATGTAAGAAAAATCCTATTCTACAGTTATAAATATTGTGTAAATATCGTGAGGGATAATTATATACAGTTTTACGAGGTTGTTAAATTTTTTTTTTGTGTTTATTATCCATTTTTCACATTATTTGAGTGTTATATGCTTCTCTATAAGAGTAGCCATTTGTTCTCCTCTTTTTAACCCCTTGCTCTTCTCATATAATTTTACTTCTTTCTTAAAGCTTTTCTTATATAAATCTAGGTAATAGATCTTGCATTTATCTCAACTCAATTTATATGTAAGGAAGTTTTTGCTATCTCTCAGTTCTCAATATAAATATTTTTGTAGATGAATAAATTATTTTGTTATTATAAAAAATTAAGAAAAAAAGGAGTAACATACAAACACTTTTGTTCTCTTTGTTAATAAGAAAACTTAAACAATTTCATCAAACCTAATAGAAGACTTTAATTTGGTCAATTTTATGCTAACTTCTCTCAATTTGTAGTTAGTTTTTTCCATTATTTTTTAAATAAAATATATACTTATATTCATATACGGAACGAGGGCGACCCGTGTAAATACATCGGTTTCTTACTCGTGCAAAGGAACTTTTTCTTGGCAACTTGGACAACTTATAACGATGTTTGTCCCGCATATCACTAGGAAGATCGGGATCTTTACAAAGGGCTTTATAAAGCTTTCGTCTCAATTCATATTTAGCCTAGCCGCGAGCAATCTACGTTTGTGATCTCGTATATTTCGCTTCTCCGGCATCTTACTGAGTTTCTCCCATTTCTTATTTTCTTCTTCTTTTGTTTTCAGAATGTGTGGACCTCGATTGTCACATATCAAAATTTATTCTATGTAAGATTTATATTAATCTCCATTTATTTTCCTACCAACTATATGCTATAAAAGTCAAATAATATTATTCAATCCCTACATAAATAAAGAGATAGTAGAAGAAAAACAAAGGGTAATTTTCTCAAGTTGTGAATGGTCCAAAATCATTCATAAAAAATTAACGTGCAAATTCTTTAGCTTGTCCTGCATTCGAAGTTAACTATTAGTAGAAAAAAATATTTGAAGTTAAATATTTATGAGAAAGAAAGAACAATAATAAAACTTCTTAACCAGCTTTTGTTAATTAATTCTATGAATAATGGTATGACTCATTTGTTCGTATTAAATATTAGAATTGTAAATGGGTGATTCAATTAAATTAAGCAAATTTAAGTGGGCTATTTTGCTTTTTGTCTTTGTTACTTTAATTTAGAATATGTTCGCTTAAGTAGTCTAAAAGTAATTGATAATTATCATGCATTTTAAAATATCTTTAAGTGTCTAAATAGGTTTTGTAAATAAATAGATATATGTTATAATAAAAGTATTGAAACTGATAGCAAATTAAATTATTAGTGTATTTGGTAAATTAATATCGAATTTCAAATAATGCAAATATAATTTCATCAATTTAATTTATATTTGATAAAATAAATGTCGAATTCAGAATAGTACAAACATAATTTTATCAATCTAATTTATATTTTCATTCATTAGTATGATAAAATTTAAAGCAATATCTACAAACATATAAAATTTATTATTCTTAGATTATAAATAAGATGCATATCTTGGTCCTCAATTGTATGATTTTGAAGAGACCTTATTGTTAAAGTTATCATCTTTTGATATCTCTTTGTTTCAAGATGTGAAAAAAATAATTTCTTTTTCTTTTCTAATATATTACTTTATTTCTCTTTATTTTCTTAACACTTTGTTGTATGTATAAATTTAGGTCTCACCAGTAACATTTCCAAAAATCAAAATGAGGAAGCTTCACAAACTTCTGTTTATCATAAATTCGTGCATCTCAGTAACTTCTTTTACAGTTAATGAATTTATTACATTGTCAACTCTTCTTAGTCTTAGATTTTTTTTAGGATTTCAAGAGAAAAGAGTTTTGAGGAATGACATCTTGGTAGTTTTGATATTCTATTATGGAATTAGAAATCCTAATATTTAATACCCCATTAAAAGTAGTATAAAATGATATCATGATTGTAGTATGATTAATTGTAGGAATGTTTTTCTCATAATAAAAAAATTAACAAAATTAAACAAGACTAAAATAATCTCACATGTTATTCCAAAATTTTTATATCTTATCAAACAATGATATATTTCAATGGGACCTATTCCATCCTGTGGTTTTGAACAAAGGTTTTATCCTTAAAGTAAAAGAGAAAATTATGAATCACTAATGCAATATTTGATTTATTTAATCCACACACTAGTATAATGTGTCATCCTTTCTTGTATTTGTAATAACATTATCTTGAATTCAATTAAACTTTGATAGTAGAGTGTAACCACCCGGACGTCATTACGGAATGGTTAAGGGCATAGAACATAGAAAACTGACTAAGGATGAGATAGATAGGTTGTGAAATAAACTAAGTATAGAACTGTGCATTTTTGGGTAGCTACTGGTTCAAGGGACCGCTGCAGTGGTGGGATTCCCGCTGCAGCAAGACTGTAATAGCGGTTGGAGTTCCACCGTGGCAAACTAAGGGAGTAACTGTTGGGAACTGCTGTAGCGATCCTATGGCCGCTGTAGCGGAAGCGTGACCGCTACAGCGGACAACAACAGTCAGAAAGTGGGTTTTATGTGGAAGTTACGGGGTTTTACCCCATTATTCTCAAAAACTTGATCACAAGGGCTAAGGGGCCAAAAATTTCTCTAGAGCCATGAACTACACTCCAAAGGTAAGAACCTCAATTCTCCTACCTCTACTTCGATTAGTGTTGATCCTAGGTTGTTTGTGGGCCTGTAATGGGGGAAATTATATGTCACGCCACACATTAGGAGGTATGACTGACACCTAGTGACACATTGGTATCTGACTGGCCTTGCTGGGCTTCTGCATGTCTGGTGCATGCCTGCAACTCTATTCAAGAAAACAACGAGCTATATCTTGACTGTAAATACAGCCTCCGACCGATAAGGTTGTATAGCCACCTGTAGACGAAAACAGCTAACCAACAACAGACAGTGAAAGTGATCCTATGCGGGCCGACAAGACCACCATGTTATCTAGGTATAACAGAAATGAGAACAAACGACAATACTAAGCCCCACATGGCCAACATACAAAACATAACTAATCTAGGCCCCACATGGTCAACAACAACCAACTAACTGACAACTGTAGTTTGCAAGCCTCTAAGAATACAAATAATGATTGAGAGAGGGCCCCGGCCTACCCCAAATGCTATACAAATGAAGACTGTAACCTCTACAACCTGGAAACTCCGAAAGAAGGAAGCTAGCCAAACTGTTGACTTTAAACAACTACTACTAAAGAGCCTGAACTTTGTCTATCTAAACCTGCAGGCAAGTAATGCTACGCCCGAGGATGGGCGTTAGTACAATATGTACTGAATATGCAAGGCAGTAAATAAGTTGTTAAAGACTGAAAGTAAGTATAAAGAAGGGGTCGAAAGATTAACTTGTAAGCTTGCTTATTCATAACCTGCATCTAGCAAAAAACTAAACGTACATGAGCTAAGACTTTTTAATTACACATCCATAAGCTATAACTACTAGGTAAGAACACAAACAAGAACCTAACTTGGCCCCCATAAGCGTGGAAGTTACAAGCAGCGCAAAAATAACCTACCGGGACCCCCATAAGCCTCTGGAAAGTACACTTCAATCTATATACCCCTATCCAGGTTTCTATGACCCTATTGGTGCTATAGCCAACCTACCTGTCACCCTAGGTCTGCAACTGAACCCGCTTGGCTCCTGATATGTAGTTGTGTCTAAGTCCGATGGACTCTTGATAACTATATCCTGGGCACCAGGCTCGATGAGGGTATGATGCCAATATGACATAAAGCTAATATGGACCTTGGGCCTCTACATCATCTCTGGAGACGACATATCGCTCCTTGGAGCAACGCCATAGAGCCCTTGGTGGGCAATGGCATAGCTAGTAACCCTTGGGTGGTGACGGAATGCTCCCAAGTGAGGGCAATCTCAACCGATGTGCTATACTGAAGTCTCAATCGAGCCACTCAAAAGGCGTATTTGGCCTTCTCGGCCTAACGCGATCGCTGCTCACCCCTAGAATAATTTGAATAGCTGCTAGCAGGCACAACCCCTGCACCTGTATTTGATTAGAAGATCCTGATAGTGATCATAATCTCTAATGGTCTAGACCGGATAGGGCGATATTTGGAGTGGCTAACAGTACTCTGAATGTCCTGCTCGGGCAACTATAGCTCATAAGCAACCGTAGGGTCGCAAGCGACTAGTCACCTAGCTCTTTCGCTTAGAACGACTGTAGGATTGCTACTGACCGAACATGCTTTTGAGTGGTCGGCCCCTAATCCTCCAAAAGTAGCTTACTGACATCCTTAGCTTGAGGGTAATACTGTGCTAACATAGTTATAGTCCTTTAGACCTTAACTTGGTCTGCTCAGATCATATATGACTTTTCTGAGCGATTCCTCACCTTATAGATAAGTTTATATAGACTTAGCCACTCACGACAATCTATACCTGAATATCTTATAGGAATGGCCCAACCTCTAACTGCTAATAAGGTCCCCTTCCTTAGGGTACCCACGGGTCTATTTGACTTGAACGACTAGGCTGGCTTCCTGGACGACCTGTATGACGAATACTAAGTCAACTGGAACTGACAATCACTGGTAGTAGCTAATTAGATGGCAGGCTGTCACTCAGTTCACTAGACAACCCTAGTGTCGTTGACTCTAAAGTATGGCCATCCTATCTAAATATCTAGCCCTGGGGCTTGAGGGTACTCCAATGGCCTATGGGTGTGCTTCACTAACAATACAAGCGCCAAACTGGTGGCTATGTCGCCGAGCTGCGGCTATGCTATTCAACTTACTAACTCAGGGCTAATAACCATCCACTAGCTTCTAAGGTCTAGGCTAGAAAAGAAAACATCTGATTCTACTAACACAATGAACTAGAGAACATAGGAGTTTCTATGAAGCTTCTAGCGTGTGCCACATTTAACAAGTTCTCTCCCGACAAGGGATGCTGCACAAATAATCTTTATACGTTTTCTAGCAGCTAACCACAACATATGTAAATGTAATCTATTGATAGAAGTTAATCACAACATATCTAATCTTTATATACCAGAAACAACTAATTACAACATATAGGATTGTTATCTACGTTTAAAACATGGGTCGTATCGATATACGGTGAGAATAACTTGCCGAAGGAATAAGCCTTACTACCTCAAATGTTGATTCTGATTTAACTGGTGAGGTCCAACCTGCAATCGGTAGTTCTTCCCAACTGTGACCATAATACTGAGAGAATGGGACTAATTTCAATACCATATCCGGCGAAAATGATAACTTTCGGCATTAATAATAACTATATTTCAACTTCACAAAATACAGCCGAAAACCTATAATTTCCCGATAGTTTAGAAGGGAGAAATGCTTACTCAACGCCTATGACAGTTTAGGAATCAATTTGGAGCAAGTCTAATAACTTCTACTTGACAGAGTTTCGATTTGCTGGGCGTATTTCGAGAAAATAACTCCGTAGTAATGCTCCCTGCAGGCTTAGAACTCGATACCTAAAGTTAATTTGAGTTTGGACGGTGTTTAGCAGCATAATTGGAGGGATTTTACGTGAAAGTTGCATGGTATACTCTCTCTGGCCGTGGGTTCTCTGATGAAATCACTTAAATGGGAGAGAGGGGTTTATATATAGTTAAGGGTGGTGGCAAGGGGGCACCCCGTGCAGCCCAAAGTGCCAGGAAGCCCCCGTGTCGCGCCCCTCCATGCGCCAATGGGCTTGGCGTGCCACACCTCTCAAGGAGCCAGCAGGCCTGGCATGCCGCGCTGGCCAGTGCACTGCTGGCTGGTGCGTCGTGCTTGCCCTGTGCCTATTGGTCCTGTCCGACCCCACATCTAGGTCTTTTACCAAACACAACAAGCTCTCTTTACTTGTCACAACCCACACGTATTCCTACTAACTGATACATTTTTACGAGCTGTAACACCCTCCCCCTTTAGGAACATTCGTCCTCAAATGTCATTCTCAAGCTTAAAGGAGTTAACTCTTTTAACTAGTACTCTAGAAAAATTTCAACAGAGTTTCCCCTATAATATGGACTATCCGAAAATCTGAAACGCAGAAAAGTCCAATATAGGCGCCTCGCAGGATACTATAAATATCTATATCATCGCAAAAAGGTAGCCAACTATACAGTACTGATAACATAAGCGGCAAAGCAACAACTGAATAACAATCTTACCTTAACTGCATAATCTGGGTCAATCCTAGAACAAGTGAGGATATCTAGATCTCATGTCTTCCTCTGCTTCCCAGGTCATTTCTTTTTTACTCCTATTCCTCCATAGTACTTTAACAGGGGCTACATCTTTAGTTTTTGACTTCCGAACTTGCTAATCTAGTATGGTAACTAGAACCTCTTCATAGGCTAACTCCTTAGCAACTTGAACGTTCTCAACGGGACACAACTTGAGATGTGTCTCCTATATATTTATGCAACATTGACATGCAAAAGACTAAATGGAAAAATTTCAATTCTGGAGGCAATTTCTATCCTATATGCTACTTTGTCTGCCCTTGGGAGGGTACAAGATCTCTAATTGAATACTTAACAAAAAAAATTACCAAGCTTCATCGAGAAAGAAAAACACTGAAGCTGGTGCTGAGTACTCCATGCCAATCAAAGAACTCCAGCCTGCCACAACCTACAACAAAAGGTGTAGCAAGGTAGTATTAATACACCACACGCACCAGTAGGCATCATCGGCTGACTACATGTCACCCCCCACTTCGGGAAGCATGACTGGCACCTAATGCCACACTGGGCCTGAGCTGACCTGGCTGGGGATAAGAACCTCTGGTGCCTGCAAGCAACTCAAACTTAAGAAAACAAACTGCTATATCTCAGCTATAAACACAGCCTCGGGTGAACAAGGCCACATAACAGCTGTAAAGGAAAACAGCTAACCCAGCAACATAACAATATGGGGATCCTTTGCAGGCTGACAAGACCACCATGCTGTCTAATCATAACAGAAGGAAAATCGGAAGTCATATTCATACTATAACCGATAAGGCTACTAACTAACTAGCTAAACTAGGCCCCACTCAGCCAACACATAAAATAAAACATATATATTCCCCACACAATCAATAACAACCAACAACTGAAAAACTATCAAGCCTCTAAGAGTAGAATAGTGGTCGAGACAGGGCCCCGACCTACTCAAAAGCGGTACAACAAAAAAAGCAAACCTTTCTAACTATCAACTGGAGAAAAGGCGCTGACTAAATGGCTAACTCTTGCTGATAGCTAAGAAGGTCCTAAACCACGTTGATCCGCACCTGTAAGCAAGTATGCAATGCCCAATAGTTGGACGTCAGTACAATATACACCGAATATGTAAGGCAGTAATGAAAATGACTGAATAGAACTGATAAAAGAACTGAAAGTAATCAATAATAAGGATAAGAGTAATAACCTAAATAGCCTCAGAACCTGAAGTACATAGAACAAATAAGTAATACAAACAAGAACATTACCTGGCCCCATAAGCCTGAAAGGTACAACCAGCACAGAATAACTCACCTGGGCCCCCATAAGCACTAAAAAGTATAATTTAATCTATATACCCCTGGTATGGTCAATATGAGTCCACGGATAACTATAGACAACCTACCTAGCCTCTAGGTTTGCAATTGAGCCCGTTGGGCTCCTGTAGCTGTGTTTGAGCCCTCTGGGCTCCTATAACTATAACTTGGGTACATAAGGCTTGATGGAGAGTCAGTGATGCTGATACGGCATAAAAGGAGTCCATTCTCGGATGGACTATAAATCTCCTTATAGGCCATAATATAGTCCTGTCAGGCATCATATAGCTCCTCTGACCAATCTATAGCCCCGTAGGCAATGACTCAGCTAGTAACCTTGAGGTTGGTTGGCGGGAGGCTATATAGGGTAGGTTCAGTCCTAACCAAAGTAGTAAACTCCAATCTCAAAACTATTGGAAGCAGCTAATCATAATACACATGCCTATGACTTATTTACAAGGACATTAGTCGTATTTCCATACGATAGGAATAACTTTCCGAAGAGATTAGCCTTAACATATCTTGAATCCTGATTCTCATTTATCAAAGTAGTTCCAACCTGTAGCTGGTAATTCCACTCAAGTGCAACCTCTATTCTGGGAGAATAAGGTTATTTCAATAGTAGGAATCGGCAAATAATAATATCTTCTAATAATATTAACTATAATTAAACTCTGTTTAATTCGACGAAAAACTCACAAATTCTCTAGAGTTTAGAAGGTATAAATGCTTACCTATCACTTGTAGTCACTTAGGACTCAATTAGAAGTGATTCCGACAATTTTTACTCGACGGGGTTTCGATACTTCAAGTAAATTTTCAAGAAATAACTCCGCAGGAACGTTCCTCGTAGGCCTAAAACTCATTATCCAAGATGAATTTATGTTTGGACGGAGTTTAATGGCATAAATCGGTGAAAATGGAAGGAATTGTCACTCGCTCTGTCTTAATAGCCAAGGGGAGATATTTAAAATGAATCAAGCAACTCACAAAGGGCTTATATAGATATTGAGGCGGTGGAAGAGTGGCGTGGCGCGGTGGCCATTGTGCCGGGCCAGGGGCACAACGCACCGCGGCGCCCAGAGTCCCTAGCCTCCAATCCCCTCCTCCTGCTCACTCAATGTTGTATTTGTATACTCATCCCCGGGACCCTTCCTCACATGTGTCATAATCCAAGACTCTCAACTTACGCACGCACGCATTAATTAAATGATAGAAACCTATGGGGTATAACCCTAGAGTTAGTTCACATAACAGTAAAATAATTAATATGCATCAACATAAAATAGAAATAATTCGTACCTCTATGATAACAATAATCCACCACTTTTATTAACTATATTTCATTTCCCTATGCATCATTATAGTGCAACAAATTATCTTACTTCCCTGGACCTCATTCGGCCTTCCTATCTATCTCTCCACTTCCGCTGCAGCGCAAGTAAGGCTGCTACAGCGATCCCACTATTGTGGTGGTTAGTCTTCTGCAGCGGTACTCGCTGAACAGTTGCCCCAGAAACTCAACCAATATTATTTCCCTATCCCATCTTTCATATATTAGGTGATACTAGCCAACCGTACCTAATGCTTATCAACATAATAACTCACTCACAAGATTTCTAACATAGTATAATTTATTCCATACCTTTACCGTTTTATAATAGCCATGCCTCTTTGTGTAATAAAAAACATTATGTATGGCGTAAAATAACACACATGCACATATATCATGTCAATTATCTCAGGAGTTCATCAAACATACATCGTATATGATGCAAGGGATCCAACCCCCAAAATTCACCACACACATATACCTATCATCTACACTGTATTACCATACCACATCATACCTGTACCACACTTTGATTGACCGCATATTTCCGGCCATGCCTCACACCTCATTCTAGACTCATATCACAATATGTATCATTTGTATCACACAAGTATATCACCACGTCTCCAGTGTTACCATCACGATATATATATGTATCATACCTCAACAGGGATCAATCTGAACTCGATCATATCATCGGTAATGTGCCAGGCGCACGCCGCTGTTACATTATTGTACACACATGCCAGAGGGTCTTATGTTTTTCCTTCCAGTCATGACCTGCAGGGGACTCTAGAAATCCATGTACTATACACCCAGCCATATGAATCCTTTATCATACCTATCCATGTACTCACTTCGTACATAAAGTCGCATGGTAAATTAACCATACCTGTGAATGCTCTCTCTCATAATGCTCGCTCGGATGGTCACCTGGGGCACAAGCCTCTCATATATGTAGACCTCATTTAGGGTCTGATCACACTAGTCTGAATCGTACAGAGTACCTCTTTCCAGCCGCGAGGGCCTTACATCTCTCATTAGAATTAGAAACCCTTCTTACCATATTTTCTGACATCTTGGTTCACTTACACCCTTGAAAATGCTTATCACAACATCGTGGTCATAGATTCATCCATATAAAATTCCAGGTCGCACACTTACTGTTTGGTATTCGTAATCAATACACATTTAAAATTAACTTCACATCATTCACAACATCATTACCAGCCTTCGTACCTATAGTGAGACTTACCTACCATAAACTTAAAATTGCATACACACTTTCCACTTTCCATTTTATACCCTATGAGATTTGGTGTCGATTATATCCTGTAGATCATGAAGAGTCACAACCTAGCCCGCTCGGTAGATTGGGTTCCGCTGTAATGGTATCTCTACCACTGTAGCGATCTCGCTGCAGCGATCCCTTGCTCGATGTAACAGTACTGTATTGGCAGAACTCGACCAGTCCTCTTCCATCCTTGTCTCAGGAATCTTTTCATCAAGATTTTTCATATTTCACCATTGTTAGTCCCTCACTCAAGGACATCACAGAACATTTGGGTCTCCTATGAATAGACATTTTGAAACCACCAAATATCATAGATATTATCAGGTAATAAGATTTCACAAAAGTTCAACATCTTAAATAAATCAGATTACATCGTAACAAGAAAATTCACCAAAGATACAATTATCTAAAGACAAGGCATCACCTTAACAGCTATTAAAATTATTTCTATATATTCCATCCCATCCGATCTCTATTATCCTACTCATGATTTTTGATACATTCTATGTGGTTACCCTAGACCACCCAATCACGTAAATAGAGTTATCTCTTCGTTTAACTAACCAATAAATTCTATTAACAAGGGAAGTTTTCACACAATTCTTAGCCTCATAATCATATTCAATTAGTGACCCTATGCGGGGCTTGCATGCTGACACAAATTCACCTCCCTAACCTCCTTACGAAGTCACTAGATTTATTTCCATTCCTCTTTACGATTTCTCACATACGAGACCACAGAATTCACGTTCAACCTCTTTTACTTGATTCAAGGCTATGTGTAAAACACATTAATCACATACACGTATATGTTTAGCTAATCGTAGTCTATCACGCAAGTAGGTAAGCCAGAACCTACTTTGGCGCCAAGCTTTCGTCGAGTCGATTCCCAATCACGTCTTTTTCCTCAGTCATTGAGTTCTTGCAACCTCTCCTAGCTAATGAGGCCAATTCTCTCATCCTAACTTCTTTTCTTGTTCCCCAAAAGTATATTCAGTATTTTTGGGAATCTTTATTTAACCCTTGGAAGGACTAGATTTTTAAATCAAAATTAGGACAGGATTTCGCACTTTCTGCTTCACGTTTGTCCACTATAGCGGTTTCGCTACGGCGGGCCATCAGCCGCTGCGGTGATCTAACGCTTGGGTCAACCTGCTTTTACCTCAGTCCTTTCGGGTGCGTATTTTACTAAGATATTTAGTCCCAGCGTCACATTAATACAAAATTTAATTTTTTCTTGGATTTCAGGCAGGTAGTAGCTATAACCGGTGAACGGTTCATTACATACTCCCTCTCTCTCTCTCACACACACATGATATTCTTTGAATAAAAAAATTCTTTTTTCTTCTTGCTAG
>JACEIK010000586.1:400652-411400 GCA_018107945.1 Datura stramonium
ATTAGCCAGAATTTACCTCAAATGGTATCTTTATTTTAAAATCTTACTAATCTTTTGTCTATAATCTTATTTGGCTAATTGGTAAGGCTAATAATTCAAAATTTATATGTATATAGGGATATAATATCTATTCTAAAGGGGATGTTGTTTCGTCCAGAGGACATCCAAGAACGAGGGTACACTATTCAAGTTTTCCTCTCTTTAATATTACTCCCTTTGTTGAAGTACATGTGTATTTTAAAACTAAAATTATAATATTAAAGTGCATTATATCTTGGCATATTAGTGACCATAAAGAGAAGAAAATTATCATAATTTTTTGTGTAACTAATATAACCTCTAATGTCATAATCTCCTACTAATTATCCTCACTAACCCTCAAATGACTATCCACATTCTTGACATTTACTTGTGGAAGAAATCCTACACTATATAAAGGATTCTTTTTTGTACTGTAGAATGCAAAATATAGAGAAAGATGATAAGTGTGGAAATTATTGTATTATGTTTTGAGGTTATTATCGTGAAGAGAGAATTGAGACGAAGAAAATATACTAAGTCTTCAACGAGTTCACTATACAAAAGAGAATAATTTTATGTTTAAGAAATGTATTTTTTTTGTGGAGCTTTGGACTCTTCAACTAGTCCAGAGTTGTTTGAGTCATACGATGTTGTTCGGCTGTTGTATCCTGGAGGGGACAAGTCAAGGTATTACTATTGGATCAATGAAGATTACACCACAGTGGGCTTGAATCTCCTTAAAGAGAGCGAGATATATGTGCCTCAGCCTTGATATTTATTTATTTATTTTGTGTATTTTATTTTTCACTAGAATTTGTGGTATATTCACCATCAATTTTAAGGATTTTCATTCTTATTATACTTTAAAAAATTGAGGAAATCACGATAGGAGATCTCAACATCACCTCATTTCGTCACTAAATCTCTTCTTGAGATGAAAAGGAACAGATGAACGGATAAAGTACTTTCTACTTTCTCAATTCAAGCGGAGGAAAGGGAAAATAAAACAATTACCTAATATTTTCATGAATAAATTGATATTATACATGAAGTTTTATTTTCATTAAATTCTCAAAATAGTGGGGGTTGATGAAATGAAAATAATAATTAATCATGAAAAATGTGATTTTTGAAAATCTTTAAAAAAGTGTTACAAGTTCATATATTAGTGTTGGAATAAATCATGTGTTATTATGTGATTTGATGATGTTGGCTCTAACATAGATGTCATCAAAGAAAATATGAAAAACATGTTTAGCCATTTTGAGATGGAACATTTGGGGGTTGATGAAATGAAAATAACTGATTGAATGCATATTGCAACTCTTTTTGATTCAAATATGTGAGAATGATGTGGAAAAAAAAGAGTATGCTTGAAGTATGAGATATGTGACTGACTGCACTTGGTCTGATATTGTGTAAGAAGTACTTTACAGGTATAAACAAGTCAGATATGTTTACTTGGTATGAAAGCTTATGACTTGTTTTATAAAAATATATATCCTGTTGTACTCAAAGAATTTTTTGATGCAGGCGAGAAAAACACGGTGATATTTAGTAGAAATAAAAATTATTTCTAACTCTACCATTGAGGTTGAGTTTGTTGCTCCAACTTCAACTAGTGAAGAAGAGAATTGGTTGAGAAATTTATTATTTTAGATATCTTAATTAGAAATCAATTTCTCTAATTTTGATTTATTGTGATAAGACCAATATTATTGGTAGAGTAAAAAATTGTTATTATAATGGTAAAATCATACCATGAGAAAAAATATTTTTAGTGAGATCACATTTGACAAGTGGTACCATAAATTTTGATTGTGTCAAATCTTGTGATAATCTTGTAGATGAACTAACCAAGACCTTGGCAAGATAAAGGTCTGAAGCACATCGAGGGGGTTGGATTGAAGCCTAAAAATTTCTACATCGTATATGAGGAAACCCAACTTAGGTACTAGAGATCCTATAAATAAGTTCAATGGGAAAAATAAATCATATGATGACTTTTTGTGAAATACACTTTTATATTTATTTGATTCCCTCATTATGACGTGAGTGCATTTTTCCGGTAATGATTTGTGGAGGTTGAGTTTAAAAGAAACTCTTAATGAAAGTCTTTATCTCGTATGAGTGGGGGGACAAATTACAAGAGCACCTTTGACAGATTTCACCTAAGTGAATGTGAAAATTGGCCGCTTTCTATGAGGATGAGGCTTCTTGTCCAAAGCACCCTTGAAAATCGGGATAGCAAAAGGTCGTAATGTGATGGTTATTAAAGCTTATATCAACACCTTGATTATTATGTGTAAGCAGTGATACCTTATTTCCCCTAAATAGTCATAGTTCAAGGCTAAGACCACCACTGACTATGGAGTAAAGATTACTATTTTACTAAGTGAAGGTTTAATGCAGAGCACACCCTCATTATGCATAATAGTCTCCCTTCAGCTAAATTAGTAAGCTCTCTTATTTAATATAAAAATGAGTGGGGGAATGTTGGAGTATATGTACATTTTAATATTAAAATTATAATATTAAAGTGTACTATATCTTGGCATATTAGCGTCCATAAAGTGAAGAAAATGGTCATTATGTTTTGTGTAACTTATGTAACCTGACTATCCACATTCTTGACATTTACTTGTGGAATTAATCTTACACTATATAAAGGATGTCTTCTTTCTTATGTTGTAGAATGTAAAATGTAGAGAAAGATGATAAGTGTGAAAAATATTGTAGTATGTTTTGAGGTTAGTGCAGTGAAAGAGAGAGTTCAAACAAACAAAATATTCTAATTCTTCAACTAGTTTACTATACAAAAAGAGAATAATGTTATTTTGAAGAAAGGTGCTCTTTTGGTGGAGCTTTGGACTATTCAACTAATCCGAAGTTTTTTGAGTCATACGATGTTGTTGGGCTTTGTATCCTGGAGGGGAAAAGTCAAGAGTATTACTGGTAGATCTGTAAAGATTACACTGTAGTGGTCTTGAATTTCCTTAAAGAGTGTGAGATATCCGCGCCTCATCCTTGATATTTATTTATTTATTTATTTTGTGTATTTTATTTTTCAACTATAGTTTGCATTAAATTCACCAATACCTTTCATCCTAAATACTATTTTCTTACTATTAGTTTATTTTTAAAACGAGTTATATTTTTAAAAATTCATCTTGCGCTTAATGAGAAGCTTCTATAATTAGACAAATATTATAGCAATGAAAGTATCAAAGAATTAAAATTATAAAAATATCATGACACGTTAAAATAAAAAAATAACATTTATTTCTTAGTTAAACATAGTATTAATATTAACTATACCAAGTAAATTGGGTGAAGAGATGATAAAATATGTATTAGCATTATTAGGCAACTTATCTTTATGTGTTAAATAAATATAGGCTTGCTACAGGCAAGAAAGAATTCTAAGACTATGCAGTGGATCTTCTTCATGTTTAGGAGTATGTAAAATTTCTATTTTATATTTCATGATTTAAAAATTTACTAATGCAAGTAGTTTTCTTTTTTCAAAGTTATTATCTTTTAAAGTATCCGGTTTGTGCTATGGTTCAGAAATAAAACATGTGTGTCATGACCCAAGTGATCGGGATTGGTACCTACACTAATCCCTAGTAGGCAAATCAATCATTCCCAACAAAAACCCCGACATCAAACATTCATAAATAAATAAGACTTTATGATAAAACGAAATGAATCATCAGTAGAGATAAGAATCCTCTTTGAATAAATGATAATCCCAAGATTCGATTTTCATTGCACCAGATGTCTATGTACAACACTAGGAATAATAAGTTTAGGAAAATAAAAGAACTGAAATGTTAGGAGGAGAGACAACGTCAACGGAGGAGGACTTCCCATCTTGCGATTGCTCACCTTTCAAGCGTAACTGTTGTTGCTTTATAGGCGAGGGCGATAAGAGCTCCTTGGTTCAAATTATACACTCAGAAAAGAGTGCAGGAGTAGCATCAGTACGAAACACGGTATTTATAAGCCTCATCGATCGACTTTACATAATAACATATAAGCATTGCAACTACAATATAAAACCAATCCAAAACATCATACATAAGTACTGTAAATATTTCAAGAATAATAGCTTTGCACAGGTGAAAACCGAAATGCTCACTGGATTAGTGACCGCTGCAGCAGTCTCGACGTAGCGGAATAAGTCCCACTGCATCTGCATCGGTACTGCCCTGGGCAGTAGCTCAACATAGCTGCACCTTCATCATTTCACCAATTTGTAGCAATTCAAACATTCTAGTATTCATTCATATATAACACAAGCCTTGACATCAATTAACAACTACTCATCATCACATGCGTTTTAAAGCAATTCATCACAAGAAAGAACAACTCAATATCAATAATCGTTTAACCACATCACATTTTGATTCTTTTCCACTTTCCTTATTCAGGTTACAATTACAGGATTACAAACTCAACTCAACCACTTAGCAATTATTCATTCCAGCTCTTTAACATGATTACTAATGCATCATAAAATAGAACAAATGGTGACATTTCGGGCACACGCCTCCATCATATCACCATAAATACTCCATCATCAATATTAATGTACACACATGCTAGATTGTCCTATTTCTACCATTCTAGTCATGACCTCAGGGGACTCTAGAAATTCATTTATTATACCAGCATGGTACCCGTTCCTACTAATATGCTCGTTTGGATGCTTCCTTCGAACATGAGCCATTCAGCTAATATTGCTCGCCCGGATGCTCCCCTCAGGCATGAGTTTCTCATCTCAGGATACTATTACTATCCTAACCATTCTCAAGCTATTGAATATAGCAGGGTTCATTATTAATACACCAAGGAATTACATTCTACTCCCTCACTTGAATAATTAGTAGATCATCAATCATCTCAATAACAATGTAAAAGAACCTAACAACTCAATACAGTTCCATATCGGTTCAATGACCATATCATATCCAAATTAGTATAACAGTATAATTCAACAGGAAAATCACCATAACAAGCAATGTTCGCAGACCAATCAACATATCATCATTACACAAACTTGCATATCATCATGTAAAGTCTAACTCCGCTAAAACATAACCTGCCTAGATTTTAGGGTAATAAAACTCAGCTACTCCATGGGGGCCTTTCCCTTTCTTAAAGTGTTATGACCCGAGCTGAGACCCCGGATCGAGACACGGGACATTTAACCATAAATGGCTTTAAGTCGATCCATGGAATGAACATAATGACTAAAGAACATACATCAAGAGGAAACTGATAACTGGAACATGAATAAGTGGAAGTCTGAGCACATATCAATCATAAAAATAGTCAACACTGTCAAAGCTGAAATTCTTCATATTGTCTGATAAGCCTCTAACATGTCTAAAGAGGTGATGGGACAACATCCCCAACTAGCTCACTAAAGTCTGATATTGAAGATAAAATAACTCGACACTAATTGAAGGTCCTCGAAGGATGAGGACTCACCGATGATGGGAAACTGAACTAAGCGGCAGGAAACTAGGCTAACGGTGGAATTACGTTCGAATCTTCTGAACCTATATCATGAAACGATACAGCATAGGGTATGTTATTAGTATTTGAAATGTACTGAGTATGCAAGGTAAGTAAAACATATTGAGTAAGTATAAACTAAAATCATGCATATAAACATAAATTATAAGATCATGAGAGTAAGGACTGCATGCTGAAATCTGAATCTGAATCATGTATCATCACAACCTGAACATATTTGAATAGAATGACCAAAACTTGAAGATAAAAATCATATGGCTTTCCATAACTGAACTCGTAAGTAAAAGCTTATAAGCTGATCATTGGGTCAAACCCGCTTTAAAACATAATTTCATAAGTCATGAACATACATAACTGAAATCATGAGGTAGAATGGGAAACTCGTCACAACCGACACCATCACGATAAAGCTTATATCATGCCTCGAATATCACACTCAAGTGGGCAGAGACGTCCAAAACCTTTTCAGGACTAAAGACACTACCATGATATCGATATCAAGCTGAAGGCCCGTTTGGAGGAAAGGGAAGATCACAAGGGAGTTCATAATATAAATATATAAAACCTATGTTTGCGCGTATTTCTGAGACCCGGGATTTACCTGGACCCCTGGCCTACTTGGTGCTAGACACTACTCCCAAAAACATGCAAGATGCTCAACATCATTTTTCAATGAAGCTAAAATAATACCATAAGCTAAAAGTGGGTGTATAGACTCCAAAATCATATGGTAAGCTGATTTTATACAACTGAACTAAATCATTAAAATCATGCATAGTTGAAATAGACTTCATAAGTCAAAATCATACATTCATACATGGATAATTTACAGACATTCAATCATGCTAGATATCTCATCATACTTGAAATCACGAATCATAAAGTTGACTTTTCATGAAACTTGCATAATTGGACATATTTTCTAAAACTTGAAATCATGAAATTATAATCAAAGTAGGTATAAAATATACTCATGAATCTTAAAGCATGTTTTAAAATATGAAGGAAATTAACCCATAAACAAATCATAGAGAATTTCATGAAATTGGGCTAAAACCCTATAAGAGCATACACTTGAATTAAGACTTATACTCATGAACTTGAGGCAAAATTTAGGCATATGAGTGAAAGAAAACTCTCATTCATATCCCTACATACCTGCGTAAGCTGAATCTAAACTTCACATAGAAAGCCCAAGAGCTTTGGAGAAGAAATTGAAGGATTTAAGCTTGATCTTCAAAGGGGAACTTCTAAACTTGCATGCATGGTAGTTGAATGAATTAGAATAGGTTAAATTATGAGGCCCAATCATAAAAAAATTCATGAAAGGTTGATACTATGATCTATGTTTTCAATTATGATGAGAAGTGTATGAAGAAAGTATGATTTCGAATTACCCATGTCTACATTCATGTTTTGAATACTCAAAGTCTATTTCAAGCACGTTTAAATATTGGGAAAGCCCATATAATCAAGTATGTTTCATGATTTATCTAAATTTTATATTGTTAGCTTACCACATGGTTTTGGAGTCTAGACTCCCACTCTTGTTCAGCTTGTGGTATGGTTCGAGTCAAGGCTCCTCATGTTATGTTTTCTAATTTTTGCATCTATTATTACAATTTAGCTTCGTCACCGGATGATGGTTTAGCTTTATTGAAAAATGATGGAGAGAAAATGCATGTCTTTAGGAGTAGTGGCTAGCACCGAGTAGGCTAAGGGTCAGTCAACCCTGTGCCTCAAAACTACACGCCAACATAGGCTTAAATATATATTTTGGGACCTCCTTTGTGATCTTCCCTTGCCCCCAAGGGGCCTTGAGCTTGATATCGATATCATGGTAGCGTCCTTAGCCATGGCAAAGCTTTGGTCAGCTCTGCCCACTTGAGTGTAATATTTGGGACCATGTAAGCACTAACTTGGTAATGTCGGCTATATGACGAGTCTCCCATTTTTCCTCACGATTTTAGTTATGCATGTTCTTCATTCATGTTATTATGTTTTCAGAAGGTTTGACCCATTGTTCGGTTTTACTTATGATTAACAGTTTTTAGCTTTGGGTCATTCAATTAAGTAATGATATTCAGTTATGTTTAAGTCATGTTTTCAGATAATAGTATGCAAGCCCTACTCTCAGACTCTTGTAATGAAATGTTTATGATATGCATGATCTCTGATTTTACTTATCTAGCGGTTTTTCTTACCTTGCATACTCGGTACATTCCACATACTGACTGCATACTCTATGTTGTATTATTTCATGATACAGGCTCAGATATTCGGGCTCAGTCCCGCCATTAGCCAGATCCTCTGTGTTAGCATCTTCCGGCTAGGGTTCATGAGTCCTCATCTTCCGAGGGCCCTTTTTATCAGTTGCATTTACTATTTTAAATTTCAGATGTTAGTGAGATAGTTGGGGTCTTGTCTTAGCAACTCATCAGTAGTAGAGGCTTATCAGACATAGTATGTATTTATTGAGCTTTAGACTTGTGTTATGTATTCAAGAGGCGGACATCATCAACAGTCCCATCATAGGTCATTATCTCCAGCTCCAACATCGACTAGTACTCCATCTAGACCGTGAGGTGATCAGAGGAATAGAGCATCAGGTTTGAGGGGACAGATGAGCATGAGGTAAAGCATACCTTTTCGGTCTGCGGGAAGTGTGGTAGTATCACATAGGGGAGTGCTTGATTGGATCAGATATCTGCTTTGGGTATGGTAGATCTGGTCATAGGCGTCGGGAGTATCCGTTGGCTAGGCAAGGTGATGGTAGGGGTCATGCTCAAGCAACCAGTTCAGCAGCAGCACCAGCACACCCAGCTCAGATGGATGCATCCATAGTGTAGGTGGTGGTCAGCGCTAGAATAGGTTTTATGCCCTCACATCTCGTCAAGAGCAGGAGACTTCACCAAATGTTTTCACAGGTATGTTACGAGTATTCCACTTTGATGTATATGCATTGTTAGACCCAAGGGATACTTTATCTTTTTTGACACCTTATGTTGCTAGTAGTTTCGGATTTAGTCTCAAAATCCTATCAGAACCCTTCACAGTCTCTACTCCAGTCGGTGATTAAGTTATAGGTCGATGGATATGCAAAAATTGCCCTGTCACAGTCCTTCAGAGAATCACCTCAGTAGATTTAGTAGAGGTAGTCCATGACAGATTTGATGTTATCTTTGGCATGAATTTGCTACATGCATGTTATACCTCAGTAAATTGTAGAACCCATGCAGTAGAGTTCCGATTTTTGGGTGAGCCAGTGTTAGAGTGGAAGGGTAGTTTAGTTGTGCCTATAGGTCGCTTCATTTCCTACCTTAAGGCTAGAAATATGATCTTTAAAAGTTTCATGTACCATCTAGTTAGGGTTAAGGAATCTACATTTGAAACCTTGACTATACAGTCAGTTCTTGTATTGTGAGAATATCTAGAAGTGTTTCTAGATGATCTACCGGGAATGCCTATTGAGCGGGAGATCGACTTTGGCATGGACCTTCTTCTCAATACGCTGCCTATATCTATTCCTCCTTACAGAATGGCTCCAACTGAGCTAAAAGAGTTGAAGGAGCAATTGAAGGATCTTTTAGACAAGGGTTTTATTAGACCTAGCAAATCCCCCTGGAGTGCACCAGTACTCTTTGTCTTGAAGAAGGATGGTTCCCTTCTGATGTGCATTGACTATCGACAGTTGAACAAGGTCACCATCACAAAAAGGTTCCCCTCCCCAGAGTTGATGACTTATCTGACTAACTTAAGGTGCCAAGTGTTTTTCAAAGATAGACCTCAGATATGGGTATCATCGGCTCAGGGTTAGAGAGAGTGACATCCCAAAGACAGCCTTCAGGACTCAATATGGTCACTATGAGTTTGTAGTTATGTCTTTTGGACTAACGAATGCTCTTGTAACTTTTCTGAATTTGATGAACAGGGTGTTAAAACCGTATTTGGACATGTCTGTGATTATGTTCATAGATGACATTCTCATATACTCTCGAAGCAAGGAGGAGCATGCTGCTCATTTGAGGGTGGTGCTGTAGACCCTTAAGGATCACCAGTGTGCTAAATTCAGCAAGTGTGAGTTCTGGTTAAACTCAGTAGCATTTTTGGGTCATATGGTATCAAGTGAGGGCGTATAGGTGGATTCTCAAAAGATAGAAGATGCAAAGAATTTTCCTAGACTAGTTAGTCCTTCAGATATCAAGAGCTTCCTAGGCTTAGCCACTTACTATAGGAGGTTTTTGGAAGGGTTTTCATCCATTGCAGCACCATTGACTAAGTTGACCCAGAAGAAAGTAAATCTTCAATCATCGGAGGCCTGTGAGAAGAGCTTCCAAGAGTTGAAGACTCGACTCACCTCAGCACCAGTGGTTCTAAACCTGAGGGTACTGATGGGTTTGTGGTGTATTGTGACTCTTCAAGGATCGGCCTTGGTTATGTATTAATGCAACCTGATAAGGTTATAGCTTATGCTTCCAGGCAGCTAAAAGTCCATGAAAAGAACTATCCAACTAATGACCTCAAGTTGGTAGCGGTATTATTTGCGTTGAAGATTTGGAGACACTATCTACACGGGGTCCATGTGGATATGTTTATGTTACACCCCGTAAAATATTATTAGTTAGTAGGCGTACGCGTGGATTTGTGATGATTAAGTAGAGCTCGACGCATGTGTAAAGAGTCTTGGAAGCAGGGTCGGACAAGGCTAGACTACGAGGGGCTAGTGTGATGTGCTAGCCAGCAGTGCACTGGCCGACATGGAGCGCCAGGAACATGGGCGCTTTGGGAGGCGCGGTGCAGGGGAATTGTGGTGCTTTGGACAGCGCTGGGCACCCCCTTCCACCGCCCTTAGCTATATATAAGCCCCTTCACTTAATTCAAATCATTTCACAAGTGATACCCACGGCTAGAGACTAAGGATCATGCAATCTTCTACGTGTTTTCGTCCGATTATTCTATCAAATGCTGTCCAATCTCAAATTAACTTTGAGTAACGAGTTTTAAGCCTAAAGTAATAATTACTACGGAGTTATTTCTCAAAAATTCGCTCGGTAAATCAGAACTCCACCGAGTAAAAGTCGTCAGAATTACTCCGAATAGAATCCTAAACAGCCACAGGCATAGGTAAGCACTTCTCCCTTCTAAACTCTTGGGAAATTATAGGTTTTCGGCCGAGTTAT
>JACEIK010000587.1:0-14214 GCA_018107945.1 Datura stramonium
CAGTAGCCTTCTTGGGGCATATTGTGTCGGATGCTGGTATACAAGTTGACACGCAGAAAATAGAAGCAGTCAAAACATGGCCTAGGCATACCACTCCGACCGAAGTCCGCAGTTTTCTGGGGTTAGCGGGATATTATAGGAGATTGGTCCAAGTTTGTCAATTAGTACTAAATACATCAATATTCTGAAAGAAAATGTCACTTTAGATATATTTATAGCCCAAACTTTGGCTTATCGAAAGACGATCGAAAACTTGCTATTTCTCGAAAGTCTAGAAGGGAGAAGTATTCACTTTAAGTCTAGGAGCACATTGACACTAATTTGGAGCAATTCCACTTACCTTAGTCCGGTAGCTCGACGATTTTTCGGATGAATTTTGTGAAACTAAATCCGTAGGAATGCTCCCTGCTGCGAAATACCTCGGTATCTAAGGTTAATTTGGATTTGGACTACGTTTGACGGTGTAATCGGGCGATAATTTATAATACCTTGCGTGCTTCCTCTGTTCTCTCGCGAGTTCTCTAGAAATTAAGATGTTTTAATGAGTTAAAACCGAAGTGGGGATTTATATACTTGTGTCTGGTCAAGGCCAACGTGTCACGGAGCCAACGCAGAGGCTCCACCTCCGTGACACGTTGCCATCACGGAGGGGCTCTGCCCCGGCTCCTTCCCTGATGGTTCGACAGGTTTCTCGTCCGATCTTTTCCCGGGCCTTTTTCTAGCGTGTATGGCTTTCAAATACGCTTAACCAACACGCGAATAGGCCATCTATGTGTCGGAAATTTACGAGGTGTAACAATTTGGGCAGGCCGGGGCCCTTTCCCGACCAATATTCTCATTCTTAGAGGCTTGCAAACTACAGTCTTTAGTTAATTGATTGTTGTTGGTTGTGTGGGGCCTATGTATGTCTTATTTTCCGTGTTAGCCGTGTGGGCCCTAGTCTAGCCAGTTAGTTAGCAGCCTTGTCGGCTATAGTATTTATATGACTGCCTGTTTTTCATTATGTTATAATTAGAAAGAATGATGGTCATGTCGGCCCACATCGAATCTCTTTTATTGTTATGTTGGCTTGGTTAGATATTTTCTTTTATAGGAAATAGGGTCACGTTTGCGCCTGGTATGAGGTAATCCTATAGCTATATTTGTGCTAACTAGTTCCCACTTTCGTGCAGGCACGACTATCTCCTTAATTAGCCCACATGGTTTCTGTCTTCCAGCCTTCCCTTGCTGGTCTGTGCCACAACTCGACAATATCTTTCTTCTTCCCATGCCATTATTAGGTTTCTTTTTATAACCTGATGCGTTTTCATCAAACCCATGCAGATGGATTAATGAACATGGTGTACCTTGCTACTCTCTACGAACGAAGCCCTGTGACACTTAAAACATAGAGTCAACCTCTGGGTCTCAAGACTCTGTCCCGTACTAGCTCGAAGGCCAATGACTCCTTCTACTAGGCCTTATCTCTGGCTGCCTTAGGCTAGGGTCTCTGTGCCATCACTCCTTTGGCACCACAAATAGTGGTGATATTGTAGTATTTTAGGTTACAACCTCAGTATCCTTTAGATGTTAGCATGATGCTTATTTCTCGACATTCAGCGGAGATTCCAAGCTATATCCGCCCGCTACCGCCTGGAGGTAGTTCTGTTCCCCTCCAGAGCTAGATACTTGTTTCTTCCCCCATACTTCAATAGACTAAGATCTAGGCTTCGTGCCCCATGCACCATACTGGCAAGGGTATTACTGGCCAAGTCTACCAACCCATATCGTTCTGACCCGCACTCGGGCCAATTTCACTCATATAATCTCTCTATCCTTCGACATAATAAACTAGGGCCATAGCCAATATTCTTTATGTATCCCCTATTGTCGTCCATACATCACAATAGGGTTAGTCTATTTCTGACATAAACTTTTCTATTGCTGGGAATCTACTGCTTATGGACTCTCACTCGTAGTTGGGTGTTGCTAGTGATAATGTTCAAACTCACACTTCTTGGTGAAGTATGAAGAGGATGTTGTCACTAAATAACCCAACAAAGGTTGGGGTTGATCCCACAGGGAATATTGAAGGATATAGAAGAATGCTAGTTTTTAAGATTTTAAGTAAATTATCTCCTAAAGGGAGGAATTTGTAAAATTAACAAGTAATATTGTTGAGAAATTGAATGTTGATTCAGAATTAATGCAACTAACTAGGGTAAGTGCTCCGCATGGGTTCGTAACTACTTCGGATTTTACACTTGTGGTCTATTCCAAAACTTTACTTGTACAACGGATAACTAGGGTTCATCCAAATGACTGGTTCGTCCTAATTGGATGAGTATACTCAATCACTGGGTTAGGTCTCATGAGCGATTTCAATTTAACCGTTATCAATCTGTTCCAGATTTAACTATGTTGCAACCACAGCTCAAGTTAATACAATCATCATAAAAATCAAGGTTTTGTTGTAATTTTGTTTTCCTAATCTCTATCTCTCTAGGTTCAAGAAAGTAAAGAATTCGGGCAAGTCCTAACATTGTACACCGTGAAGAAATATTTAAAGATAAAGAGAAGCACTTCGTGAAAACCCTAGTTCGTTAATTCACTATGGTGCCCACAACCCTAGTTGTGGAGGTTATAGCCTTTCATAATTATAAGTAAATTCATAGCATTCATAGACAAAAGCATAAATTAATACTTACAATGATTATATGAAGAAACTTCACTTGATTATTGCAAAAAATACGGAAGAACAATTCAACAACAATTATCTCAAAGCGTTTCGTGAACTAAACTTTACAACTTGCTTCGCTCTAATGTGTTAATTGTTTCAATTGTGTCTCTATTACATAAAAATAAAAGGGTATTTATAGTAGTAGAATGATGCTTTTCTTATTCCCTCAAGGATTTGATTTGGACTTGTAGCTCCTTTTCCTAGTTGAAGTGGGATGAACTTGTTGGCCGTTTGAATACTCTTGGTGCGCCCCACAGGCTATTGAGTTGCACCTCATGTGGTTCATCACGCAAGTAGGCAACGTGCCGCATAGGGAACTGCACTGAAGGGCTGGTGCCTCGCGCCTCTGTTCGCGCGACAGTGCTGGCGCCTCGCGCTGGTCACGCGGGCGTGTCAGTGCAATGCTATATGTTATTATCTCGACTTAGTTCATTCCAACTTCTTCACATTTGATAAAAAATACTCAAATACACCCAAATAAATAGTATTAGCCTTTAAAGCATCTCATCATGTGTGTTAGCCTTTTTTCACAAATATATAACATAAACACATGCAAACACACATAATTTATTCTCAAAACATTGTAATGTATGGTAAAAATATGGCTAAGAAGTGCATAAATACGCCCTTCATTAGCTAACAATCTTACCTCCCTCCTAATTTACTATCGTGAGGGCCTGGATGACTTATTTAAACACTAGGGGTCTTAATCACTTGCTAACACTTTCCCGGATTCAATGATTCTAGTGCTCCTTTACTATTTAATCAGGGCAACATCGCGTTAATACTTATGCTCTCTGCCATATAGAAAAAAAACTGGGAGGCTGGAAATAACCCTATCATTCCAAAACGAAGCTAGGGTACGAAACTTAAAAAACCCTAAAAGCTTGATATACAAACTTTGCACAATCCTTCACATATTTCAGGTAACCCGACATTAACTATCTTCCCTCGTCTAATTCTAAATGTCTACTAAGTAAGCCAACTCATATATATACCACACTCCTAACCTCTTTTTTTGAGGGTATAGAAAGATGGGGATGGTGCTGGTGTGTCTATTACCTTATGAGGTCTCTAGTGTTCCCGGGAGGATGTTGGGGAGATTAAACGACATCCCCTTTTTGCCTTCAAATTTTGCTGTCCCCCGACTGTGGCACCTCGCTGGTACCCTCTCCTGTTGTTGTCGCTAACTTGCAGCTGACTGAAGTCTATCCCGTATCAAACCTTATTCTAGACAGACATAGCAACAAAAGATTAGGGACTCAACCCTGTACAACTCGACTATATAGCACAATCTGAGAAGGAGAAGTAACCATACTATCATGCCTCGTAGCCTTCTGCTTATAAAATATGGTGCACAACACATTTATAAACAAGATTCTACTAGACGTGACTTGCAGACTCCCTAGGATACTACATTGCTCTGATACCAAGTTTGTCACGCCCCACCTTCAGAGGCATGACTTGAACCTAATGCCACACTGGGATTTGGGCTGACCTGACTAGGCATATGAACCTATGGTGCTTACAAGGGACTCAAAATCAATAAAATGAACTTCTATATCTCAGCTATAAACAAAGCCTCGGGCCGATAAGGCCCCATAGCAACATGTAGAAGAAAACAACTAACCCAAAAAACAGGACAATAAAGGGATCCTATGCGGGCCGACAAGACCACCATGTTGTCTAGTTATAACAGAAAGAAAATAGGCAGTCATATTCATACTGTAGCCAATAAGGCTACTAACTAACGAGCTAAACTAGGCCCCACACGACCAACACATAAAATGAGACATATATAGGCCCCACACGGACAACAACAACCAACTAGTTGAAGACTGTAGTCTGCAAGCCTCTAAGAGTGAAAATATTGATCGAGACAAGGCCCCAGCCTACCCAAATGCTATACAAATAAAAGACAGATAAACCTGTACAACCTAGAAACTCCGAATGAAAGGAGATAGCCAATTTGTTGGCTCTGAAAATTTGTTAAGAGATCTTGCAATTTTTCTATCTAAATCTATAGGCAAGTCCCATAGTTGGGCGTCAGTAAAATATGTATCGATTATGTAAGGAGGTAAATAAGACTAAATAGAATCTAATAAAGAACTAAAAGTGAAACACAAGAAGGGGCAGAAGTTAACTTGTAAACTTTCTTATTTGTAACCTGCATCTAGTAAACAACTACACATGTAAGAACTAAAGATGCACAACTACACATTCAGAAGCTATATCTGGCATGTAAGTACACAACCAAGAACCTAATATGTCCCCCATAAGCTTGGATGGTGCAAGCGACACAAAAATAACCTACCGGGGCCCCCATAAGCCCTGGCAAGTACAATTTAATCTATATACCCCTAACCAGGTTCTTATGATTCTATTGGTATTATAGCCAACCTACATGACTTCTGGGTCTGTATCTAAGCCCGCTGGACTCCTGTAACTGTGTCTGAGCCTGTTGGGCTCCTGTAATTGCATCCTGGGAATACAAGGCTAGAAGAAGGGTAAGTAGTTCCGGTACGGCATAAAAAAATCTCATACATGATGGACATAAATATGGCCTAGGCCTGAGTATAGTCCTGTCGGACATCACATAGCTCCTCTGAGCAACATCATATAGCTTCTCTAAGAAATCAATAGTCCCGTAGGCGATAACAAAGTTAGCAACCTTGAAGTTGGTCAACGAAAGGCTATTTCAGGTGGGGTCAATCCCAACTGAGATGCTATATTCTAGTCTCAATCTAGCCACTCAAAAGGTGTATCCGGCTCTTAAGGCCAAATGCGACCGCTACTCGCCCCTAGAATAGTCTGTATAGCTGCCAACAGGCACACCCTGTCTGCCTACACCTGATCAGAGGGTCCTGGCAGTGACCATAATCTCTAATGATCTAGACAGAATAGCGCAAGTTCTGGAATGGCCTAAATGATACTCTGAATGACACTCTAGGACAATGATAGCTCATAAGAAAATAATAAGTTCGTAGGCGACCAACTATTTAGTTTCCTTACTTAGAACGACTGTAGGGCTACTACTAATAGAATATGCTCCTGAACAGTCATCCCTAACCGTCCTCAGGAAGCTTACAGTAATTCTTAGCCTGAAGGTAATATTGTACTATTATGTTTCTACTGACTTAGACATTAGCATGGTCTGTTCCGATTTAATATGACTTCTCTGGGCGATTCATATCCTCGTAAGCAGGTTTATCTGCACCTAGCCACTCGTGGAAGCCTGTATCTAGGTACCTATAAGAGCAAGCTAGGGAGTTGTCCCCACATCAAACTACTAATAAATTTCCCTCCTTAGGGTAACTATGGGTCTATCTGACTTGTACAACTATAGGACAAGCACTAAGTCGACTAAAATTAACAGTAACTGACAATAGCCAACTATATGGTAGGTTGTCACTCAATTCACTAGGCAACCATGGGGCCATTGACTCTAGGATAAGACAATCCTATCCAAATGCTGGCCTTGGAGGCATCAAGGTATGCCAACGACCTCTGGGCGAGTTTCACTGACATTACAGGTGTCAAACTGAATGTTATATCGCCCGGCTACGCCTCTATGTTGTCCAACTTACCAATTCAAGCCCAACAGCTAACCATAAACTTCTATAGCCTTGGCATGATAGCAAAACATCAAAATTCTACTAATACTGTAAGCAAAAGAATAAGGAAGTCTCTATGACGCTCCTAGGCATTAGTCACACACAACATGCCCTGTCTCGACGAGGAATACTATGGTATAATCTCAACTTTTCTCATAACAGCTAACCACAACATATATAATCATTATCACTTGCAGCAGCTAATCACAACATATAGGATCATTATCTACTTTCGAAGACACTGGTCGTATCACTATACGATAAGAATAACTTTTCGAAGAGATAAGCCTTAACATACCTCGAATGCCAACTTTTGTTTATCAAACAGTTTCCAACCTAAAGCTAGTATTTCCATTCACTAGCAGCTTCTACGCTGAGAGAATAAGGCTATTTCAATGCTTGGAATTGGCAAATGAGAATACCTTTTAAAAGAATTAACTACAACTCATACGTCATCCAATTCGATTGGAAACATACAAATTCCTGAGAGTTCAGAAGGTAGAAACACTTACCCATCACTTGCAGTCGCTTAGCACCCAATTAGAAGTGATCTCGGCAACTCTTACTCGGCGGGGTTTCGGTAATCTGAGTGAATTTCCAAGAAATAACTCCACAAGGATGTTCCTTGTAGGCCTTAAACTCATTATCCAAAATGAATTTGCGTTTAAACATAGTTTAAAGGCGTAATCTTGCGAAAAATCGACAGAAACCTCGTGAAGTACTCTCCTTGGCCACTGCTCTTCACTTGGGAAATGTGTTGAATAATTCACCAACATACACTTACATATATATAGGTGGGGGTTGGTGCAGGGGAGGCGTGGCACGCCGCCCACATCACTGAGATTCAGGCGCGGCACGCCGCTCAAGGCATTTGGCTGGCTGGCATAGCGCCCAATGTGCCTGGTCTCCGGCCTCGACCTCCTGCTCGCTCGACTACATAATCACACGTTCATTCCCTAATCCCTTTTCCGTATGGGTCCTACTCTAAAACTCTCGACATACGATTGAATGCATCAGTTAAACAATAGGAACTTATGGGGTGACACAAATTCAATAGATTTACACTAATTAAGTAATAAAAAGATAAATCTAGCAATGCCCAATCGAATCAAACATCCATTATCACACACCTCTAGCTATAGATTTAGCTACTCACATTTGAGAAATACAAGAGCATATTCATTAATAAACTTAATTATTTCATCTCTAAGAGTAAGCAAAATCAAACACAAAATATCTCTGCAATGGTAGTTTACCTTGCTATAGAAGAAGATGAAGAAAAGGAAATATTCAAATATCTTCTCCAATGGAGTTCTTTCTCTCTTAAAAAACAAAATGATTGTTTAAAAATATGTTCAGAGTACTTTTCTCAATAATTTATACAAAAATAGGTCAATACATCTCCTCTTTTTTAGAGGTGGACATATATGCCCCTGTTCAGGCGTCTGTCACTTGCGATGGAACGGGCGGTTCCCCGGTTGCTATTAGCAAGCCGCCGGTTAAGTTCCTCTGTGATCCAATGAAGTTTAGAGACTTTCGGTGATGTCTTCGGCGATTTACCAGTTGCTATCCACAAGCCGCCAGTTGCTATAAATCAATTTTCCAGTAAAATCAAGCACATTTTGGCGATGGGATAGGCAGATCGTCGGTTGCGTTCCGTGAATCACCGGTTGCAGTTGTTCAAGAAACCAGTGAGTGCCTTTGGTTGACCGGTATTTCGCCGGTGTCCTCCGGTGGAGTGCCAATTTGCATCTGTATCTTGTCCTTTTGACTCAATTGCATGCTCTTCTTTTCAAGTTAGGTACCTACACATCCAAAGGAAAAAAGGGCATAAAATCCAACTAAAAGACTTAAAAGCTAAGCTAAATCTCACGTTTAAAAGCCTAATGAGTTGGTAAATTACCAAATCATGAATTTCTTTTGCAGATTTTCCTAATAAAACTGAAATAGAAATAGTGAAATATGTTGGAGCAGAGATGTACACTGATTTACATCAATAAATTACCTGAATTGGAGAGGAGTTTTGCATATTTTCCTAAAAAAATTGAAATAGAAGAGGGTATACCTAGGTCGGTGGAGAGTTGTAGGTAAATCTTTGTTTACTTGGGTGGGTTGAGATACATGGCTTTAGGTGTGAAATAAAGAGGGAAATTAAATAGGTAGCGCCTTTTTATTTGTTATTAACAACCAGATAATAAATCTTTTAGCATCTGTATATTATCCTCTCGCTAATATTAAATTAAAAATTGGGTTTTAACAATATTAAATTATTTTATCATTGTAAATACACTTTTAACGATCGGATTCATATCCCTTCATTAAGAATGGGCCGTCAAAAATTAAATTTCCTATAGTTCTATGAAATGCGGCGGAGTTATCCTTGGTACATCTAGTTTTCCATGTTTCCGCATTGAAGAAGTGTATCAGGGACCCATACCTAGTTTTTTCAGTTGAGAGTATTAGTATAAAGGATAGTCTTACTAATGGGGAGGTTCCAATAGAGATCCTTGAATGTCAGGTTCGATATTTGAGGAACAAGGAGGTAGGTTCAGTGAAGGTTTAGTGGGGGAATCAGCTTGTTGAGGGATCGACGTGGGAAGCCGAAGCAGATATAATTGCTAGATACCCACATCTTTTCCCTTCCGGCTTAGTTCCAGCATGAGGTACCAATTTTCTCCTTAGTACACTAGTCAGTTTCGTTAAAAGTTCATGTCTCTCAGTTCCTTTCATGTCATAGTATGTATGTATGTTTCATGAATTCAGTTTAGTCATTTATCTCAGTCTGAAGTCGGTCACTTCGGTAATTTTCAGCTATGGTTATTCAATTTTGGGTTTGTAGTTCCTTATCTATACTTTTAATTTGCTTAATCTACATTCAAGGATGAATTTTCCCAAGAGGGAGATAGTGTAACAACCCAAAAGTTCCTAAGACTAAACACAAGACTCGTGGGTTGAGATATTTAACGCCTCAGACTTTCAGGCTAAGTTTGATACTATTCTAGGTATGTGGATAGACTTGTTCCTGGTGAATATTAGAAACTATGTGTTAAGATCAATTATTATGTGTGAGTGGTGCATTGTATATAAATTAAGGTCATAAGGAACCACTAGCACAATATTGAGTTGAGAGCCTTCTTACCAATTGCGTTGTCGTATAAGTTCTCACAAGGGTCAACATGAAATGACCATAACTCCTAATTTACAAAGTGTTTCTCGGTGATTCAGCATATCAAATAGTAGCCCATTTAGTCTTCTTTCTAACTCACCTAACCTTGCATCAATCAGAATTTGTTGTAAAACATTATGGGCAATTTAGTGGAGCACTATTAGTTGTGTTGGCAAGAGTGACAACCCATCAAGAACCTAATGGTCCGTCAAGATAACTCCATCACCCTTAATCAGAAGTCGCAAAATTCCACCCCAAAGTGAAGGACAAGTTGACGGTCCATCAGGGGACTGACGGCCCATCACTTGGGGCATCACATGGGGGTTTCATGGCTTTTGAAAGTCGCTCTAAACCATTTTTTTGGCATTATTCCACATCCATATCAACCCTATCAGTTCCAAGAGCTCTCTTCAACCCTCCTAAGGCTAGGTAAGAATTCTCCAACATATTGCAACATAAGTCCATGAATTTCTTCATGATTCTAACATCAAAATTATCTTTCTATCTCTAGCAAGGTCAAGAACAATCTTTGAGTTCCCGTACTTGAAATTTTGAGCACTCCTCCTTCCTTAAAGGTAAGTAGCTCTCCAAAAAAACTTACATAAGTATTATTTTCTACTCCTTAGGGATGTTATACGGTCCAGACTCATGGAACAGTGCTACAAATCCATGAGTTCATGTGATGACCTAGGGTTAGGGTTTATGGGACTATTTTGGTGTTGAAGATGGATGTGGTAGTTTTAGTTGGACTTGTAATGGTTATTCTTATTGTTAAGGGGCTGTAGAAAGAAGTGGGTGATAGGACACCCCACTCATAAGAGGCTTGAATTTCCTATGCCCTCTGGGTGTTCGATAAAATCCTCTATTACTTGAACTTCTTCATTAAGCTATTGATTATAGTTTCTATACATAAATTTTTTACAGATTGATGTTATAAGAGGATTGTGGAATCGTGTTGATAGTTGTGAGGCCAAAGATGAGGTATGTGGTGTCAGAATGGGGGATTTCATCCACCCTCATGCCCAATTTCATCTCTATCTCGTGAATTCAATTCTCCAATCATGTTTTTATGAAATTCTAGGGTTAAACCCGATTCTCATGAAATCTCTTAGGTACTTTTATGAATTCAAATCTATTATGATTTGATATATGTTTGATGATAGTGATTACATGTTTTCTACTAGAATCTCTCATGAATCCATGATTTACAAGTTATGATGATTTACTCGATTATGCATGATTTTCATTAAACTCAAGTCCAAATATCATAAACAGCTCTATGGCATACTTTTCAAGGTTATTTCACGTATATCAAGAATAATTATGATTTCATGTTTCAGCTAGCTCATGCAAGTTCAAATATATTTTCATGATAATGATTATGAGCCATGTGCCTATTTTTAGGAGTAGCGTCTAGCACCGAGTAGGCTAAGTGTTCAGACAAACCCCCAATCTCAGAACTATATGCCATCGTAGGTACATATTCATGCTCAAACCCTGCAGGGATACACAAGTATGTCATTCCTTAATCGGTCCTTGACATGGAAAGCTTGGAACAACTTTGCCAACTTGAGCGAGATAGTGGCATCATATAAGCCCTCTCATGATGGTGCTGGTTATGATGAGTCTCCCATTGTTCATTAGTTTTTATATATTATTATGTTCATGTCTTATGATATTAAAACTTATGGTATTTTGGCTCAAAAAATGCTTTACGAGGTTTTACTTATGAAAACTCAGCTTTATGTTACAGTTTTGGAAGCTTTAAACCCATATGTTCAGTTTATGATGAGGATCTCATGTATTATATGATTTTTCACTCATGAACTCTCTTATACTATTTTAATTACTCTATATACTCAGTACTTTTAAAGTACTAACCGCATAATTGTGCTTTATTGTTTCATGATTTAGGTTCGAGCAACCAATCTCAGCCTCGTCGTTAGCCCCGCTCGCGCCTTAGTTCAGCTCAGTCCCCGTTTGGGTGAGTCCTCATATTTCAAGGATATTTATTATCTTATGGTGTTACATTCATGTCTTTTGTTTCAGATTTAGCGAGCTAGTTTGGGGTGTTGTCCCACCAGCTTATCTTATGAGTAGAGGCTTTCAGATAGTTATGTACTAGATGGTTTAGCGTTGTAACTTATCATTCTTTTTCATGCTTTATATCATTTAGACTTCTGCATATCCATGTTTATGATTCATTTCCATTTTAGTTTTGCTCTTTTTCATGCTATGTATATGCCATCGGTTAGCTTAGAGCCATTCTTGGTTCTAGGTCCCGTGTCGCGGTCCAGGGTCCATGCTCGGGTCGTGATAGTCAAAATGACATCTTTTCGCCAATCATAAGCAAAATTATTACTCCCTACAACTATAAATAGGGGATGGACATAATATTCAAGAAGAATCATTCGACAAGCATTGGAGAAAGCTACAACATCTACTACATAGTTCTTCCAAGGAGTGGTTGATGGGTTCTTCTCGGAGATATTTTCAAAGTAACGAAGCACTAACCAGCATTCCCGATGATCAGAATACATCTCTAGGAGATTCAAATCATCCATCAATTCAAGAAGTACGCTACTAAAGGCCCTCAAATCACGAAGAAGTTTAGGAGAGAAGAATCAAGGGAATAACGAAATTGTACTCGCTGATTCATCTATAAATTTAACTTTTCTTTTGTTTATCTTTGATTGCAGTTAATTTTTAACACGTTTGAGAATTTGTTGCAAACCTAGATCAAGTTACTGGTCATTTGGTTGCAGCGAACTATGTCTAGGTTCTTACTATTTACTTCTTTGTTACCAATATTACCACCTTTTTTTTAATTGTTAAAGAAAATCTTTGGTTCCAACTATGAATTTGAATTATCAGGTTTCTATCTCACCCAAACAATTACTAGTAATTGAAGCATTTAAGGGGGCCTCATATATATCCTACATGTTTAAATAGAATAATTATTATCTCGCACATGAATTTTGTATTTTGTTTTGGTTCTAATTTTCTCCAGGTTAATGTAGATTAAAAGGTCCATCCGATCGAGTAGTTTCAATTATTCATTCTCTGAGTTTTATGTAACCATTAATTATTACCATAAAATTAGGAATGATGAGTAATTCGGTGTCATTGCAGGTTATGATTATTTCTTTTGTTTTAAATCCAAGGTGAAAAACTGAATGGTTGCAAGCACATCTAGTTTGCTACTATTGTTTCTCCATCAACATTTGTTCTTCTTTGGTTATACTTTTAAACAAAAAATGAATAGGCAACATATTCCTCTTGACATTGATAAGGATACTGAAAGTTTGATGTTTTAATTTATGGAAAACCTTAAAACTTGTTTTGGATGATCTGTTGTCATTGAGTTCCTCTTTATTAGTGAGTGTGTTTGGACTATTGTCTACTATTTTGAGGGTATCCTCTTTATTGGTGTGTGCGTTAGTTAAACATATTCTTTAACTAATAATGAGATGCTAGATAGATATCCTCAAAATAGTAGACAATAGACCAAAACGCACACACTAATAAAGAGGAACTCAACTACATCAGATCATCCAAAACAAGTTTTAATGTTTTCCATAACTTAAAACCTCAAAATTGTAGTATCCTGATCAATGTAAAGAGAAACATGTAGCCTATCCATTTTTTGTTTCAAATTATAACCAAAGAATAACAAATGTTGATGGAAAAACAATAGTAGCAAACTAGACGTGCTTGCAACCCTTTAGTTTTTTACCTTGGATTTAAAGAAATAGAAACAATCATAACCTGCAAGGACACCAAATTACTTATCATTCATAACATCATGGTAATAATTAATGATTACATAAAACTCAGAAAATGTATAATTGAAACCACTTAATCAGATGGACCTTTTAATCTACATTAACCTGGAGAAAATTACAACCAGAACAAAGTACAAAATTCATGTCCAAGATAATGATTATTCTATTTAAACATGTGGGATATAAATGAGGCCTCAATAAATGCTTTAATTACTAGTAATTATTCAAGTGATATAGAAGTTGATAATTCAAATCCATAGTTGGAACCAAAAGATTTTCTTTAACAATAAAAAGGTGGTAATATCGGAATCAAAGAAGTAAGTAGCAAGAACCTGGACAGCGTTTGTTGTAACCAAATGACCATTAACTTGAGCTCTTTTCGCAACAAAGTTTCAAACGTGCTGAAAATTAACTCCAATAAAATATAAATAAATGAAAAGGTAATTTTATAGATAAATTCTCGAGTAAAATTCCATTATTCTCTTGAATCTTCTCTACTAAATTTCTCCGTGATTTGACGGCCATCAATAACGTACTTCTCCAATTGTTGGATAATTTGAATCTTCTATAGATGTATTTTGATCTCCAAGAATGTTGGTTAGTGCTTCGTTACTTCAGAAAGATCTCCCGGAAGAACTCCCTAACCAGTCCTTAGAAGAACTATGTAGTAGATGTTGTAGCTTTCTCTAATGGTTGTCGAATGCTTCTCCTTGAATGTTATGTACATCCCTTATATATAGTTGTAGGAGGTAACAAGGTTGCTTATGATTGGCCAAAATATGCCATTTTGATACTTGGAAGGTGATGATTGATTTTTGAATTTATCTGGGACTACCACATCATTTGGACATATGGTGTCGTCTTGTTGGTCTTGAAATTGATGGGGATGCCAAATCCCCATGACATGTGGCATGGATTTGGGCCCCAAAG
>JACEIK010000587.1:45149-59131 GCA_018107945.1 Datura stramonium
TGTGATAGATGTTTCAACTTTGGATAAGTAAAGAAATACTACCTATGTCATAATTTATATGAAATATTGAGAGTATGATGGTAAAAAAATTTAATTTTAATTTTGAATTTGGTAAAATTAAACTCTTCAAAAAAAATTCTTAAAAAAAGATATCATTGCAAAGGCTATATGTTTTCACATATATGTTTGAGGATGCTAAATTTTCTTAATTAGATGGTAGTTAAATGTCAATATATGTGAAAAAATAATTTTAAGTTTATTTTAGTAGGGTAGAGTTATTTGCTATAACAAGATTTTTGTTTTATGGTTAATGTTTGTAAAATGAAATCTTTATAGCTGCGCTAAGCCCGAACATATTTTTCTAGTATAAAAATAAGAAAGAATGAAGTACATTATGAAAGAATTATGCTAAACGGTATTTCCTTTAATTTTTCGAGAGCGATCAAAATCCGCCAAGACGGACGAGAATTAATTTAAAAATAAATAGTTAGTGCTAGTAGTGGAAGAACAAGTAGGTGGGGGAAGATAAATGGGTTGGAGACATTGAGATCGATCACACACGTGATATCCACCTCATCAAAGTATCAATATACATGAAATTAAACATGCATACATGTTTGAACAATCTTGAATAAGAAAAAATATATTTGAACCTTTTAGATGTCATGCCACATGACGTTCACTTCATTGAAGAAATATGTGTATGTGCGCTCACATGTGTGTACGTGTGTGTGTGTATGCGTGCGTGCGGGTAGGCACACTTGTGCATGTGCATGTGTGTGCGCGTGTGTGTTTGATAATTAACATAATTTTTACTTGAATCATAGGTCGAGGGTTCAAACAAAAGGAAGTGTGAACAGTTGCCAGAATGATATATAGGAATGCTCTAGGAAAATATTTCCGTTGTAGATTTTTTACAGTTTGTTAGAATAATCATACAAACTTGGATCAAATATGAGGATATCATTAAATTCAATGAGAAATTTTGAGAAGAAGCAAAAGGTGAAAAGAAGAGTTATCACATATTGAGTCCTAATATTGAGCTCTTTCCAACTCTATGTTTTAAAATTTTCTTATCCATCAAGAACATGTTATAAATGTTGGTAACTATTTTAAGTTTAAGAACACATGTGTTTGTTTTTACCATTAACAAAAAATGGAGCTGGGAGTTGGTCATGTATGAAAATTTCTAAACATTTAAACAATTTTCATTAGTAAAAATTGAGTTGGTCATGTTTCCTATATAAAATCGTTAAAATAATAGAAAACTTTGGTATGGTTGCTCAAAAAATATCTCCTTAGTGATGAAATTGAGAAGAAAATGAACCAAATAAATTACCAAGATGTCACAAAAGAGAAGAATCATTTCGCACAAACTTAAAATTAATACTTTGACAAAGGGTCTTGGCTTTTGAATTTATATAGAGGATATATCACAAGATTTATATAGAATAATCAATTAAAAACAGTTATTGCAAGTGACTAAACAGATGAGAATAATCTAAAATGTAAATTTGGTTGTTTGAGATTTTTAATAAAGAAAATTATTAAATTTAATCAATATTGAAAATTTTATATAAAAATAAATTGGTCGGTCTTAAGTTACTTTCTCCGTATGTCATGACCTGAACACAGGCTCGGATAGAGATATAGGACAAGAAACCCCGAGAGGCTCCAAGTCGACTCTTGATATGAACACAGTAGCTAAGAACGTATAACAAACGAAAACTGAAATAATAAAGCATGCTTAAGCGGAAGTCCGCATACATATCAAACTAAAAAAGAGTCAACAATGACAAGCTGATTTTTCTATATATTGTACTGAAAAGCCTCTAACATAGCTGATGAGCTGATGGGGAAGCACCCTCAACTAGCTTGACAAAATCTGAAACTGGAATAACATAACAATGGATATCTGAATGTCCTCGAAGGATAAGTACTCACCAACGCTGGCTAAAACATGTCTGAGAGGAAAGCAGGACTAATGATGCGGCTGAGACTGATCCCTCGGACATGTATCATGAAATGATACAACATAGAGTATGCGGTCAGTACTTAAAATGTATTGAGTATTCAAGATAAGTAAAAACGGACAGTTAAAATACATAAGCGTTCATAAGAGTAGGACAACATGATCATGAGGTAAATATCATAATACAAACATAAGGGCTTAAGGTTTTCAAACCATTCATAATCTAGTCATCATCATAGTCATAAGAGATACTTTGTAAAACATCACTTGAGCCAAAGTAACATAAACATAATCATTCATAAATCATGAGGAACAATGGGAGGACTTGTCTTAATCGACACCATCATGATAGAGCTTACATGATGCCCCAACTTTTTGCTCAAGTAGGCAGAGCCATTCCAGGCTTGCCAGGCAAGGAACGTGCATGATGTGATATCACAGAGGATTTATAAATATATGTATATACCTACAGTGGCACGTAGTTCTGAGATCATGGGATTTACCTGAACGCCGGGTCTACTCGGTGCTAGACACTGCTCCAAAAAATATACACATAAGGCTCATATTAAAATCGTGAATCATTCATGAAGTACATGACCAAATAAATTATAACGTAGTTGATCTTACTTGAAATACGTGATAAGCCATGAATAAGAGCCCGTGAGTCGGCCAAAAATCTTAAATTAATAAATCATGAAGAACAATGCATACTTGTGAAAATTCATATACTTTATATTCATAAATCAATGAAGAGTACTTGAAGAGAAATCATAATCATGAATCATAAATCGTAATTTAGGCTTAGTGAGATCAAAATCATAGTAGAATCATAACTTCACTTTTCATGAAATCTTACATAATTGGGCATAGATTTATTGAAATTTGAAACCATAAAATAAATAATCAATTTAAATATAAAAACTGCCCATAGATCTTAAAACGACATTTAGAACATAAAACGGAATCGACCCATAATCAAATTAAAGAGAATTTCATGAATTTATGCTTAAAACCCCATAGGATCATTAAATTTACTTTAATACTTGAATTCATGAACATAGAGAGGAATTGGGGCATGATAGTGAAGAGGAACTCTCATTCACAACCCTACATAGTTGGGTAATCTAATCTTACACTCTCCCTTGAAAGCCCAAAGGAATTGGGGAATTTCTCAAGCTTGATATCTAAGGAAAAACTCTAAACTTGCATGCATGGAATGGTGAGGCTTATTATAGTTTATATACCCTTAAAATCCTTCTAACTGGGCTTAAAACAACGTAGTTTAGGACCTTAGAATTTAGAAATTACGAAAATATTCTTAATAAAAAATCTGAAAATTGAACACTGTCAGTGACCACTACTTATACCACGAGTCTTCTTTGATACCACGACTCGTGGTATCGCTCATTACTAACACCCAAGCTCACCTCAGTTTCTATTCTTCAAATGACGATTAGACATGATGAGTCGTTACTTTCCACAATGACCCGTTACTTCCTCCCGTCGTTGCCACTGCCTTCATGAACTAAGCTTCTAGAATTCTCACAATGGGTCCCAACCATGAATCGTTACGGGTGACAATGGGTCGTTGGATCATTTTTTATCACTGTATGACTGCCACTGTACCTCTCCATGAATGCTACCCATGGCTCATCGCTCCCTACCACGAGCCGTACTATGACTCATATAATCCAACCTATGTCCGCCAACGACAACCAACAACCACTGATAACGGTCCGTTAAAATGACAAGGAGTCGTGCCTTGGCCCATTGGTCCAAGTCCTCACACCCAACAGCTTACCATGACTACCATCAATGACTCTTCGTCCCTTTCCACGACTCATACGATGAGTCGTCCTGTGATATTTTTCCGACTTCTCTGCTGATCTCATTTCTAAATCCCGAGTCTAGTCTTAGGCACTTCCCGAGTATTGTAAATATTTTCCTTGAGAACATTCGTCCTTGAATGTGAGGTAAACATACTGAATCACTGGGGAAAACCTGTTATCCCAAATACTGAACATCTAGAACTGAAAACTGATGGAGTGACTAACCCCGGACTAGAACACATGACAGAACTGAATTCATAAATCACATATACATGCATTGGCATGAAAGAAATTGGAACACATGAACTGAACATAAAACTGAATAGAGTACTAAAGA
Organism: Datura stramonium; assembly: GCA_018107945.1. NCBI lineage: Eukaryota > Viridiplantae > Streptophyta > Magnoliopsida > Solanales > Solanaceae > Datura > Datura stramonium. The sequence continues at coordinate 49,288 of JACEIK010000587.1, forward strand.
GGAAACTGTTACCTCAAGTTGAAGCTGAACCATAAGGGAATAGATGCGGGTACTTATCCATCATATCTGCTTCGCCTTCCCATATATCTCCCTCAACATGTCGATTCCTCCACAAAACCTTTACTGACGGTAGTTCTTTGTTACTTAGATTTCAAACCTGACGATTAAGTATTTCAATTGGAAACTCTTCATAGCTAAGACTATCCTTCACACCTACGCTCTCCACTGGAACAACCAAAGCCGGATCACCTATGCACTTCTTTAATAGCAGCACATGAAAAACTAAATGTATTGGAGCCAATTCTGAGGGCAACTCCAACTCATAGGCTACCTTGCCAACACGTCTCACAATCCTGTACGAGCCAACATACCTGGGACTAAGTTTTCCCTTCTTTCCAAACCTCATCGCTCTCTTCATGGGAATCACCTTCAAAAACATCCAATCATCAACTTCGAACTCTAGTTCTCTCCTCCTCACATCCGCATAGGACTTTTGGCGACTCTGAGCTATTTTCAACCTTTCCCTTATAAGCTGAACTTTCTCCATTGCTTCATGGACTGAATCTGGTCCTATCAACGTAGCTTCACCGACTTCAAACCAACCAATAGGTGATCTACACCCCCGACCATAAAGAGCCTCAAATAGAGCCATCTGAATGCTAGAATGGTAACTGTTGTTATATGCAAACTCAATGAGAGGTAAATGATCATCCCAACTACCCTTGAAATCAATCACACACACTCTCAACATATCCTCAAGAGTCTGAATGGTCCGTTCAGCCTGGCCATCTATTTGCGGGTGAAAAGCTATACTAAGCTTTACTTGAGTACCAAGTCCCTTCTAAAATGATCTCTAAAATTGGCAGGTAAACTGAGTACCTCTATCTGATATGATGGACACAGGCACTCCATGCAACCGAACTAGCTCCCGAATATACAACTTAGCATAATCCTCCACTGAATCGATAGTTTCGACCAGTAGAAAATGGGTTGCTTTAGTCAACCTGTCTACAACAACCCAAATAGAATCATACTATCGACGAGTATGAGGTAACCCTGTAATGAAGTCCATATAGATTTCCTCCCACTTCTAAGTAGGGATACTAATGTCTTGAAGCAAACTTCTAGGTCTTTGATGCTTAACTTTCACTTCTTGACAGTTCAGACACCTGGCCATAAACTCTGCTATGTCCTTCTTCAAGACATTCCACTAATAGACTTCCCATAGGTCACGATACATCTTGGTTGCACCTGGATGTATAGAATATATGAAACCATGATCCTCATGCAACATCCGCTCCCTCAAGTCATCAAAACTCGATAAACACAAATGACCCTAATATCGTAGTACACCATCTCCCCTTCGGGAGAAGACCTCCACCTTCTGATTCAGAACAGCTTCCTTCAACTTTACCAAAATAGGGTCCTCGCCTTTCCTAGCCTTGACTTCGATTACCAAAGCGGATTCTGATCCATTCTGAACAATGATACCACCATCTTTCGAGTCAACAAGATGAACTCCTAACTGTGCAAGCCGATGCACATCCTTCACTAACTCCTTGCTCTCCTCATCTACATGGGTCACACTTTCTATAGAAAGCCTGCTAAGAGTGTCTGCCACCACCTAGGCCTTGCCCGGATGATAAAGGATACTCACATCATAATCCTTAAGAAGTTCCAACTATCTTCTTTGACGAAGATTTAGATCCTTCTGCGTAAACACGTACAATAGGCTTTTGTGGTTCGTAAACACATCCATATGGACCCCGTACAAATAGTGTCTCCAAATCTTCAAGACAAATACTACCACTGCCAACTCGAGGTCATGAGTTGAATAGTTCATTTCATGGACTTTAAGCTGCCTAGAAGCATAGGCTATAACCTTACCATGCTGCATTAATACACAACCAAGGCCAATCCTTGAGGCATCATAATATACCACAAACCTATTGGTACCCGCAGGTAGAGTCTAACACTGGTGCTGAGGTGAGTTGAGTCTTCAACTCTTGGAAGCTCTTCTCACAGGCCTTCGACCATTGAAACTTCACTTTCTTATGGGTCAACTTAGTCAATGGTGCTGCAATGGATGAAAAATCTTCAACAAACCTCCTGTGGTAAGCCCAAGAAACTCCTAATATCCTAAGGACTCACTAGTGTAGGACAATTCTTCACAACTTATATCTTTTGATAGTCCACTTGTACACCCTCACTCGACACCACATGACCCAATAATGCTACCGAGTTTAACCAAAACGCACACTTGCTGAATTTAGCATACAACTAACAATGCTTAAGAGTTTGTAGCACCATCCTCAAACGAGCGGCATGCTCCTCCTCGCTCCGAGAGTATATGAGAATGTCATCTATGAGCACAATCACGAACATGTCCAAATACGGCTTGAACACCTTGTTCATTGTCACGACCCGAAAGGAGGCCCCGATCGTGACACGGGATAAGGAGCTCCAAGGGACCCCAAGTTGACTCATGGCATAAGCATACATCTAACTCAATCAAGAACTGAATAACCATCAATACAATCATAGCGGAAGTCTAACTTTGAATATAACATCAGAATATAAATCTGAAGCTAAATACATACATATGTCTGAATAGCCTCTAAACATGATGAGTTGATGGGACAAGACCCCAACTAACTCAATAAGCTGAAACTAAAATACATAAAGAAAAGATGAATAGTCTAGTCCTCGAAAGATGAGGACTCACCAACAAAGCAATGCTTACTCCGATAAGCTAACTAAGAACAAGGCTAAAGCTGAGATCGGGGTCCTATATCATGAAACGATACAGCATAAAAAGTATGCAGTCAGTACGTGGAATGTATCGAGTATGCAAGGTAAGTAAAACCACTAAAGTAAGTAAATATCCTTTTAATCCCAATGTGATAATTAAACATAAACATCAGTAAACTGAGAGTAGGGCGTGCATGCATTCTTTCTGAAATCATGATCCTTCCATAACATGACAATACATAGCTTTATAACATCAAACTGACTCGAATGACTCAAAGATAAAATATGACATTTATAGAAAAGTTGAACATTGAGTCAAATCTTACTTTTAGAACCTGCATGAGTATATAATAGCCATGAGTAATAAATATGCATAACTAAATCATATAGAACAATGGGAGACTCGTCACTTAACCGATATACCACGATAGAGCTTATGTGGTCCCGACTATAACACCCAAGTGAGCAGAGCCATCCAAAGCCTTCTCAGGGCTAAGGACACTACCATGATATTGATATCAAGCTGAAGGCCCATTTAGGAAAGGGAAGCTCACAAGGGAGGTCTCAAGTCATATAATAGTATCAACCTACGTTGGTGTATAGTTCTGGGGCATAAGGTAATTGACCCTTAGCCCGCTCAGTGCTATACTCTTCTCCCAAAAACATGCATATGCTCTACATCGTATATAATGTAGCTCAACATTGTCTATTGATGAATCTCAATGATCAAATACATCTCAAATACAAAATCATGCATATGAGAAGCTTTAATTCAAAATGTACCACAAGCTGAAAACATACTTGGGATCCTTTGCTCCAAAAATCATGTGGTAAGTTATGCATAGGAAGACTTAATTCAAAACATACCGCAATTAGAACATAAAATTTGGGTGTCTTCTCTCCAAAACAATGTGGTAAGCTTAGTTCGGGAAAATCATCATTTAAACTTAAACTATGGGCATTGGCTAAAGCTTTATCATACTTAGAAATACTCAATTCTCATCAAAGACATAATTATAGACATGGATAGTTTCAAATCATGCTTTTTATCATACTATCTCATCATTATCACATTTGCTTCACAAATCTCACTTTTCATAATCATATCATCAATGGGCTTCCACATTCATAAGGCTAGAAATATAATTTTAGTTGAAATCATTATAAAATCATCCCATGCTTGACAATTCTATAATAAAATCATAATCAATGCATACCCATGTAAAGAAATTGAAGATTCATGCATTTGGGTAGAAACCCCATACTTGATCATAGGGATATTCTCATATTTTGATAGAAATTGGGTATGGGTGTGGAAGAGGACACCCATTCATAACCCTACATACCTGGAAGGGCTTGATGCTATCACTTCTCTGATTTCCCAAGAAGGATTTGAATGAAAACCTTGGAATTAGCTGTAGATCACCTTCTCAACCTCTCAAGCTTGCATGCATGGAAGGAAATAACTTAGAATAGGTTTTTCCCTCTTAAAATCCACTAAAACGAACCTTAAACGATGTAGTTTAGGGCTTAGAAACTTAAAAATTATGAAAAGGCCATTATTAATTTTGCAGGAACTTACTGCCAGGTGGTCTTAACGAACGACCTGATGACTCGTGGTCCAAGGCAACGACTCGTTACCTAGCTCGTCAAGTACACTGCTTGTCTGATCTCCTAGGCTCGTAACGGCTAACATAGCGACTCGTTAGGGGTGACCACGGCTCGTGGTAACCATTCGTTGAGTACACTGCCTTACTTCATCACTTCTCACTTACCTCATCCCACGACTCTCACCACGACTTGTTACTTCCTCCAACGAGTCGTGGTCAGCTTCCGTTAAGTACACTATTTTACCTTCTTCTCTTTTCCTTCTCCCTCACCCCACAACTTCGTTGCCATGCCCGTGGGGATCCTTCTCTTCAAGCTTCCCATACACCTCACTGTCCTCCCCATGAGTCACCTGACGACTCATGGGTTGTCCTCACGAGTCGTCCCATGACTCATCCTGGGCTTGCAACATAAATTTTTACATTTTCCTGTTTCAACTCCCGGGTCCGATCTTTGAGCTTTCGGGGCATAACATTCATCAAATCCATAAAAGTTGCAGGAGCATTCATTATCCAAAAGACATGACTACAAACTTATAGTGATCATCCCGAGTGCTGAAAGCTGTCTTCAGGATGTCACTCTCTCTAACCCTGAGCTGATGATATTCAAATCTGAGGTCTATCTTTGAAAAACACTTGGCACCCTGAAGCTGGTCAAACAAGTCATCAATTCTGGGGAGGGAATACCTGTTCTTGACTGTGACCTTGTTCAATTGCTGATAGTCAATGCACATCCAAAGGGAACCATTCTTCTTTTGGACAACGTGGGGATTTGCTAGGTCTGATGAAACCCTTGTCTAAAAGATTCTTCAACTTCTCCTTCAACTCTTTTCGCTCACCTGGAGCCATTACGTAAGGAGGAATAGATATATGTTGCGTATCGGGAAGAAGGTCAATGCCAAAATCGATCTCCCGCTCAGGAGGAATTCTCGATAAATCATCTGGAAACACTTTTGGATATTCACACACTACAAGAACTGACTGGATAGTTGGGGTTTTGGATGTAGCATCCTTAACCCTAACTAGATGGTATACACAACCTTTAGAGATCATATTTCTTTCCTTANTACACAACCTTTAGAGATCATATTTCTTTCCTTAATATAGGAAATAAAATTACCTACAGGTAGAGCTGAACTACCCTTCCATTCTAGGACTGGTTCACCTAGAAATTGGAACTCTACTACATGGGTTCTAGAATTTACTGAGGCATAACATGCATGTAGCCAATCCATGCCAAAGATAACATCAAAATCTGTCATGGCTAGCTCTACTAAATTTGATAAGGTGACTTTCTGAAGGACTGTGACAGGGAAATTTCTATAAACCCGTCAAGCTATAACTGAATCACCGAATGGAGTAGAGACAGAGAAAGATTCTAATAGGATTTCGGGGCTAACTCCAAAACTACTAGCAACATAGGGCATCACAAAAGATAAAGTAGCCCCTGGGTCTAATAATGCATATACATCAAACTGGAATACTCGTAATATACCAGTAACCGCATTTGGTGAATTCTCCTGCTCCTGACGAGATTCAAGGGCATAAAACCTATTCTGGTGCTGACCACCACCTGCACTGGTGGACGCACTCTACTGAGCTGTGCGTGCTGGCGCTGCTGCTGAACTGGTAGCCTGAGCACAACCTCTACCATCATCCTACCCAGCTAAAGGACACTACCGGTGCTTGTGCTCGGATCTACCACACCCAAAGCAGATATCTGATCCAATCAAGCACCCCCCTATGTGATTCTTTCCACACTTCCCGCAGACTGGAAAGGTACGCTCTACCTGCATGCTCCTCTATCCCCTTAAGTCTTATACTCTACTCCTCTGGTCACCCCGTGATCTAGACGGAGCATTGGCCAACGATGGCGCTGGAGCTAATGACCTCTGATGGGACTGTTGATGATGTTGGCCTCCCGATCTCTGCTGGGAGAATCCATAACTATCTGTCCGGGCCCTCTTGGCCTCTCTCTCTCTCAAATGCACCACCTTCATCTACTAGGCGTACAAAAACCAATCGAGGAAAATCGATGTCCTAATGAAGCATAGCGGTCCTACAATCCTTGACCAGGTAGTCCGCTACTCTGTGCATAAACTTTCTCACCCGAGCCCTCTGATCAGCCACCAACACTGGTGCATATTTGGAAAAATGGGTGAACTCTAAAGCATAATCCTAGACTGTCATATTATTCTGCCTTAGGTTCACAAACTTAGCTACTTTGATCTCTCTCATCTCACAGAGAAAGAACCGATCCAAGAACGCGGTAAGAAACTCATCCCAATCGATGGGACCCGCTCCAACTGCTCTGCTATCCTTCCACTGTCTAAACTAGATATGTGTGACCCCTTTCAACTAATAAGAGGCTACGTCTATGCACTCCTCCCCCGTCACCCCCATAATCTAGGTAATCTTTTGAATCTCATCAATAAACTCATATGGATCCTCACCCACCTTTGATCCGAGAAACTCTGGAGGGTTCATCCTAAGAAAATCCTTGACTCTTGCTACTGTCACATTCCCATTCTAGGAACATGTGCTACCACCTGCTGGTTGACCTAGTTAGTAAATACCTGTGCCAATATCTGGATGGCTGCCCTAAACTCTACAAGGGCAATCTGTTTGGGCACATGATCCTCGGGGGCTGGTGGGGCATGCTGGTGCCCATCCCTATTGCCATTCTCATGGCCATTTTCTTTCCTATTTATTCTTCCATTAACTTGGTGAGGAGGCATGATTCTGCAAATATGTATAGCACTAGTTAGAAAAATAGAGAGACATTTCATCGCACAACAAAGATCATGAAAGAAGGAAAGTTTCCTAAAACATTTTGTAGCCTCTTTGTTATAAGTGTGGCACTTTTCATACCCATGAAAAAGACTCTACTTAATGCGACTTTCAGACACCCTAGGATACTTAAAAACTTGACACTCTGATGCCAAGTTTTTCATGACCCGAACATAGGCCTGGATAGTGACGCGGGACTAGGAACCCCGAGAGGCTCCGAGTCGACCCAAGACATGAACATAGTAGCTAAGAACATATAACAAGCAGAAACCGAAATAATAAAAGCATGCCTAAGTGGAAGTCTGCATACATATCAAACTAAAACAGAGTTATCAATGACAAGCAGATTTTCCTACATATTGTCTTAAAAGCCTCTAACATAACTGATGAGCTGATGGGACAGCATCCCCAACTAGCTCGACAAAATCTAAAATGGGAATAACATAACCATGGATATCTGAATGTCCTCGAAGAATGAGGACTCACCAACGCTAGCTAAAATAGTTATGAGAGTAAAGAAGGACTAATGATGCGACTGAGACTGATCCCTCGGACCTGTATCATGAAATGATACAACATAGAGTATACGGTCAATACTCGGAATGTACTGAGTATGCAAAGTAAGTAAAAACGGACAGTTAAAATACATAAGAGTTCATAAGAGTAGGACAGGATGATCATGAGGCAAATATCATAATACAAACATAAGGGCTCAAGGTTTTCAAATCATTCATAATCTAGTCATAATCATAACCATAAGAGATACTTTATAAAACATCACTTGAGCCAAAGTAACATAAACATAACCATGCATAAATCATGAGGAACAATGGGAGGACTGGTCTTAACCGATACCATCATGATAGAGCTTACATGATGCCCCAACTTTTTGCTCATGTGAACAGAGCCGTCCCCCGATTTCCAGGAAAGGTACATGAATGATGTGATATCATAGGGGATCCATAAATATATGTATATACCTACGGTGACACGTAGTTCTGAGACCACGGGATTTACTTGAACACTAGATCTACTCGATGCTAAATTCTTCTCCCAAAAATATGCACATGAGGAACATATCGTAATCGTGAATCATTCATGAAGTTCATGACCAAATAAATTATAACATACTTAATCATACTTTAAATACATGATTAGCCATGAATAAGGGTCAGTGAATCGGCCAAGAGTCATAAATTCATAAATCATGAAGAACAATGCATACTTGTGAAAATTCATATACTTTATATTCATAAATCCATGAAGAGTACTTGAAGATAAATCATAATCATTAATCATAAATTATAATTTAGGCTTAGTGAGATCAAAATCATAGTAGAATCATCTTTACTTTTCATGAAACCTTGCATAATTGGATATAATTGATTGAGATTTGAAATCATAAAATAAATAATTAATTTAAATATAAAAACTGGCCATAGATCTTAAAACAACATTTACAAATTGAAGGGAATTAACCCACGATCAAATCAAAGAGAATTCCATGAATTTGGGCTTAAAACTCCATAGGATCATCAAAATTTACTTTAATACTTGAATTCATGAACATAGAGAGAAATTGGGGCATGAGAGTGAAGAGGAACTCTCATTCACAACCCTACATACCTGGGTAATCTGATCTTATGCTCTCCCTTGAAAGCCCAAAGGAATTGGGGAATTTCTCAAGCTTGATCTCTAAGGAAAAACTCTATACTTGCATGCATGGAATGGTGAGACTTATGATAGGTTAATCACCCTTAAAACCCTTGTAACTGAGCTTAGGCCATCGTGTTGATAGTACAAAAGCAAAAAGGACAACACAGCCAACAACATACAACTATACAACCCCAAGTTTGCAAGCCTCTAAGAGTAATATTCTTGGTAGGACAGTGCCCCGACCTACCCATTAGCTATCTAGAACAAAATACTGATAAATTCTAAATGTAGAAACTCCAAAAGAAATGGAGCTGACTAATATGCTGGAATTGGGCAACACTACGGAGGAGGCCTGTCTCCCTATCTCTTAGGACCTGTAGGCACGAGTGTAGCACCCGCAGGTTCGAGATATTAGAATGACATAATGTACCAAGTGTGTAAGGAAACTAAAAGCTAAAATTAAAGTTGATATCATAAGTACTGTAAGTAATCAGATACGTGAGTGAATAAAAAATATGAACATACTTATTTTCACGTACTACAAGCTATACAATTAATAAGAAAACAAGAACCTAAACCAACCCTATAAGTCTGGAAGGTACAAATAGTAATCAAACAACCTACTTGAGCCCCTATAAGCCCGGTAGGTACATATTAATCATACTACCTGTATTGTCCACCCTCTGATTTCTCGTGGGCTATCTATACAGTCTAGTTTGTAGACTCTGTATCTCACCTTTTGGGCAATCTGAATAGCCCGTAAACTCTGCACCTCACCTTCTGGGATGATTTGAACGGCCTGTAGGCTTCATACCTCGCCTTATGGGGCGATCCAAATATCCTATAGTCTTGTACCTCACTTTTTGGGGTGATCTAAATAGCCCATAGTCTTTGTACCTTGCCTTTTGGGGAGATTTGAATAGCCCATAAGTAAACAGGAAAAAATATGGCATCATGGCCATCTGAGGAGCCCATCGGTTCTATATAATTGGACATCCTCGAGGCTCTATATAGCCAAGCATATAAGTCTCCTTGTATCT